>MDKH01235790.1:0-49368 GCA_005239495.1 Nicotiana undulata
GCTTGCCTAACCTCACCGTTAGGTGCCATCACGACCTGAACCGGGTTTTGGGTCGTGACAGAGTGCTTCACAGAGCTGCCCTGGGAGTATAATGAAACAATAAGTTTCGTGACCAACACACGTTTTAAATACCTTCACGGGGTGGGAAAGGGTAGAATATGGATATGATGACCGGTGCGCTAATACCACGTGTAGCTCTGCCTATCGGGTATTGCATTTATGTGATCCATATTACTTTAAACCTAGGAAGTCTCTTTTCAAATATTTACTTTTGATTTCTTTCAACTTTTAATAAACTTCAATACTTGTTTGAAATCCCCTCTTATATGAGCCTTACTTGTTATTTGCTTATTGTCCGAATTCACGAAAACCATTTGGCCGGGAACCACAGTTGTGGATCCTGAGGGGTGCCTAATACCTTCCCCTTGGGATAACTTCAAGCCCTTATCCAATCTCCGGTAATGCAAACTAGTCTTATGAGTTAATTACTTTAGGTGCCCTAACGCAGCATAAAAATTGTTAGGTGGCGACTCTTCCTTTTAACCATCTTCCTTCAAAATGAGTTGTCCAAAATGTCATAAACCCGATCTCCTCTTAAGGAAAAAGGGGGCGCGACAGTCGTAAGTCATAAAATAAAGCTATAGGAGGTCCCATGACATAGAAAAAGAAGCTAGTGCTCACAAACGACCTATCGGGTCGTCATATTCTCCACCTTTAAAATAAATATTCGTCCTTGATGGACATAGAAATGTACCTAGGCTGGTAAAAATGTGTGGTATCTACTCCTCATATCGGACTTAGACTCCCACATAGCCTTCTTAATCGGTTGACATCTCCCTTGCACTTTCAGAGAAGGAAAACTTCTTAGATCTCAACTTATGAATCGGACAATCTAAAATAGACAACGACTCTTCCTCCTAGGTCAATTTCTTGTCAAGTTGCACCATGCTGAAGTCTAAAACATGTGACCTATCCTCATCGTACTTCTGAATCATGGAAACATGAAATACTAGATTTATCCCTATTGGGCCAGAAAGTAATACAAGCCTATAAGAAACCTTTGTAGCTCTCTCCAAGATCATAAACGAGACAATAAACCACGAGCTCAACTTTTTCTTCTTCCCAAAATGCATCACGCCCTTTATAGGCGACACTTGAAGAAGAACCTTCTCACATTCCATACAATCCACATCTCGAACATTCCGGTCCGCATAACCTTTTTGCCTATACTAAGTTGTAAAAATTCGCTCCTGAATCACCTTTACCTTTTTCATAACATCACGGGCCGAATTAATGCCCAACAATCTAGCATCATCGCGCTCAAACCAACCAACCGACAGACGAAATCACCTCCCATACAAGGCCTCGTACGGAGCCATTAGGATGCTCAATTGTTAATTGTTGTTGTAGGTGAACTCCGCCAAAGGTAAAAACTTGTCTCAATGAACCCCGAAATCTATAGATCATCGCAACATTTCATCCAATATTTGAATAGTCCGCTCGGACTGTTCGTCTGTCAGAGGAAAACATGGCACTTAGCTCGACATGCATTCCTTACCCACGCTGCACGAATCTCAAAAAATGCAATTTGAACTATGTATCCCGGAAAGAAATTATATAAAGTGGCACGCCGCTTAGGTAGATAATCTCCTTGTTGTAAACATGAGCCAACCACTCTGAAGAATAAGATGTCATCACCGATCCACAATAACCCATACTGCATCATATTTCCTCAAGATCTGTTATAAACCTACCACAAAATCTATAGTGATGCGCTCCCACTACCACTCACGTATCTACAATCTCGATGTCAACCCACTTGGTTTCTGATGTTCGTATTTCACCCGCTGGGAATTCAAATACCGAGAGACATAATCAACAATATATTTCTTCATTGTCAACCACCAACTGTACTGTGTAAAGTCACGATACATTTTTTGTAACACCTGGTGGATGGAATAGCGTGAATTATGAGCCTCCTCAAGTATCAGCTCCCTTAACCCATCAATATTTAAAATAGAAACCTTGAAGTCGTATAACACCATCATCTCCAATCATCACCTCCTTGTGTAACGACCCAGTCGGTCGTTCCGTAGAATTTGCACTGTTATTCCTGTTTCTGCCTTGTTATGCACTGTTTAGTTATTTATGATATGTTGGAGTCGGGTGGTTCGGGTTCAGAGTGGTTTTCATGACAATTGAGGCACTTAGTCTCTTAAAGTAGCTTTATAGTTGGAAAAGTCAACCAAGAGTTGACTTATTGGTAAACGACCTCGGAATACAAATTTTATGCTTCGGATATCTTCGTTAGGTGATTTGGGACTTAGGGGTGTGTTCTAAATGTATTTTTGATGTCCGGTGTAGAATTAGGCTTGAATTGGAGAAAGTTAGTTTTTGGCGAATTCCGATCGGTAGGGGAAAATAGGCTATCGGGGCCGGGATGGAATTCTAGAAGAAAAGCTTCGAAATGTCATTTTTGATATGCGTGCAAAATTTCAGGTCAATCGGAGGTGTTTTGGACAGTTTCGGCATTGTTGGTGGAATTTAGGAATTTCAAAGTTCACAGGCTTGAATTTGATGTGATTTATGTGTTTTTGCATTGTTTTTGGTGTTTCGAGGGCTCGACTAAGTTTGAATGCTGCTATGGGATGTGTTGGTAGGTTTGGTTGAGGTCCCGGGGGCCTCGGGTGTATTTCGGATGATCAAACGAGCACCTTTGGTCTTTGAGAGATTGCTGGTTTTCTTGGTCTTTTAGCAGCAGTGATTTGTTCACTGCGATCACGTGAATTCACCCGCGATTGCATAGAGTAAGTTGAGGCCAGTCGGAATTTGTGAATCGCGATCACAGAGGTATGAGTGCGATTGCATAAGATGAGCAGGCTTGGTCAGTGCGGTCGCGTGGTCCCTGGCGCGATCGCATAGAGTAAATGGGCGTGTGAGGGAGGTGGCTGATTGTGCATCGCGATCGCGTGGGAATGATTGCGATCGCGTGAGTTTGGGCCTGGTTGAATCGCGATCACGTGGCTAATGTTGCGATCACGTAGTGTTAATTTATGGGGCAGCTGTTTTGTTCTTCGTGATCGCGTGCCTATTGTCACGATTGCAGTGAGTAATACCTGGAAAGTATATAAAAAGCCAATCCACGACCCTTCTTCACTTTTCCACCAGTTTTGAACGAGATTGAATCTTTTGAGAGAGATTCTTGAGGAAGCCAAAGAGGAATCACTTGGAGGTAAGATTCTTGACTTCATAGCTCGATTATATGTGATTAAAGACCTAATTAGTGGTGATAATTTGGGGAAAATCAGTGTAAAAAGGGGTAGTTAGGGCTTGAGATTAAGAGACTTTTTAATGGGGATTTAACGGTCAATCGGACTTCAATTTTAGTGTTCTTGATGTGTACAGACTCGTGTGAGGATGAGGATCATTATGGTGTAAATTTTAATGACTTTCGAGACATAGGCCAGGGGGTCGGGTTTGACCAATTTCGGGATTTTTGAGTACTTTTGATACTTTGGCCAAGTATACTACAAAGAGACTTCCGAGAGCCAGAAGTATTTAAGGAATGAATAAATTTTGATTGGGTTTCATTCCTTGGCACATTATGATGGTATAAATCTGATTTTTGGTAGATTTGGAGCACTCAGAGGCTGAATTTAGAGGCAGAGGAACAGCGGAGTAGTATTTTAGCCGGTTTTGAGGTAAGTAACATTTCCAAACTTGGAATTGAGGGTTCGAAACCCCAAATTTCCTGATATAAGATGTTATTTAAGGTGACGCACATGCCTAGTGACGGGCGTGCAGGCATACACCGAATGTTTGTGGCCTGGCGCATACTGCCTAATGGTTATTTCAGGCTGATACTCGTACTGTGGAGGTTATAATTACTTTGAACATATTAGAAATCATGTCTAGTATAAATGCTAAGGCTTCACGCCAATCTGTTCAGACCCGAGTGGTCAGCTATTGCTGTCTCTATTTCTGACTATTTGTTTCCATGTACTCAGTCCTGTTATAGCTTTTGTTTCATGCCTTAGTCTTAGTATTTGTTAGTTTGCATACCCGTTACCATTGTTTTGGGCTGATTCTTATATCTGCGAGCCTTGTGAGTGAGACTGGAAAGTATGGACTGAGTGAGGCCGAGAGCCTGATCTTGAGACAGTTATGAGATCGTTCTATACACCGCAGCGATCCTTGAATCATGCCTTCGTTGGCTTGATATAGCGCTTGGGCTTACAAGATCCCCTCCGGAGTCTTTACACCCTCAGTGAGCGCACAAGTATTGAGGGATGGACCTTCCCTGGGCATGGACTTTGTCCGAAGTTATTGATATATTGAGGGATGAATCGTCCCTGGACATGGATCTTGTCCGAGTGATATATTTCGGAGATGGATCTTCTTCGTGGGGCTGGACTGGCCTTTTACTCAGTACTGAGTGACTACGTCATTTGTTTTATGTATAATCCGGGATGGACTTTTCTTGGGCCTGAGGGCCAATTCCAGTACTGAGTGGACTTCCTTGTGAAAGTTTGGGATACTGTGTACTTATCATTTCTGGTTTCTTGTGATTGTATGCCGACATGTAGATCGTACTAACATATTTGGTGCATTCTGTTTATCATCAGTTATGTTACTGTCATGTCCAATTTTTATACACTGTTACTTGTAAATATCAGAGGTTTAGTCTGTCACTACCTCTCAGCCCATAGTTTGGGTTCGTTACTCCTGAGTTGGTGTACTCACGTTACCCCCTGCACCTTGTGTGCAGATCCAGGTTCATCGGGACCCGGTAGTGGTTGCGGATTTGCTGTTAGAGTTTCTTTTGGAGTCTTCGAGGTAGCAGTTGGCGATCACAGCCTCGTCTTCTCCCTCTTTATCTTCCTGTTGCACTTTACTTTTATAGACTTTGTTGTCTATTCTCCTATCTTGACATTCGTATGTTGTAGTAGCTCGTGACTGGGTGACATTAGATCCGGGGTGTAGAACATAGATTGTGGTTTCCATATATTGTTTCAAACCTCAGATTTATTCTTTTTATTATCCGCAGACTGGTTAAAAATGATATTCTTCTAGTAATTGAATTTAGCTTAGATAAATGGTTGGCTTTCCTGGTTCCACGACAGGCGCCATCACGACTCCGGAAATGGGTCGTGACAAGTTGGTATCAGAGCTCTAGGTTGAATAGGTCTCACCAGTCATGAGCAGGTTTAGTAGAGTCTTGCGGATCGATACGGAGACGTCTGTACTTATCTTCGAGAGGCTACAGAACCTTTAGAAAACATCCCACATTTTTGAATTCTTGTCGTGCGAACCCATTTTATTCAGCCAGAAACGTAACTCTTTGAATTCCTTTCATGTACTCGAATGCGCACGTGAGCGCTTGGTATCAGTTGTGCATCAGCAGCTTGTGACTTCTATGGATGAGATGTAATTTTTAGCATGTTGATAATGGGCCAGTCGGGAGGACTTGAGGCCGGATTATGTCTGTGGCTGGAGTGCTGAGATTTCATTTGTGTGAGCACATGTGTTTGGGGGACTTATATGTCCGTTTGTGCCCTTACTGATGGGACTTTGTGACTAGATGATTACATGGTGAGTGTGATCTGAGGGTTAGATATATACGAGTTGTTTGATTGTGACAAAATGAATTGGCGGGAGATGTAGTAAGAACCGTTGAGTATTTGATTTCCATCTTGAGTTGAATATGACCTCGAGTTGTGAATGTATTGAAGGATCTCTCGTGTAGTTTAGTTGTGGGGTGAAGTGGATTCTCATGTTGTGTCATGAGTTCCGGGTGATGTCTTTTGAGCTGACCAATGCCCCAGCAGCGTTTATGTATTTGATTAACGGTGTATTCCAGCCGTATTAGCACCCCTTTGTTATTGTATTTATTGATGGCCTCCTAGCGTACTCACGTAGCCAGGGGTAGCATATGCAACAGCTGATGATGGTATTATAAGGATCCAGGGAGGAGAAACTCTAAGCAAAGTTCTCCAAGTGTAAATTTTGGTTCAGTTCAGTAGCATTCTTGGGTTACGTGGTGTCCAGTGAAGGTATCCATGTGGTTAGACGTGTGTGGGTAGAGCTTCCAGAAGCTCAAGATTTCATTGACCACAGCTTCAGTGTTAGTATCGCCATCAGCTTCAGGTTCATATACCGCTTATTGTGATGTCTCGGGGGTAGGCATTGATTGTGTTTTAATACAGGAAGTTATAGTTATTTCGTGATAGCTTTGATTTTAGGAAGTGTATAGAGGGATGTCATTTTGAGGTTAAGCAGGCAAGGGTATCTCCTGCGGGTTGTCCTGAGGTGTGTGACCATTACTTTGATCTGTAGTGAGTTCTCTCCTACCAGTAAATGATGTATGTGATAAATTGAGTTTAGATCGCTTGTGGGAGTTGGCATGACCATTACAATGGTGAATGCAAGATTTGCATACGATTTGAGGGTTAGATGGTTTAGGTCATATGAGCTTATGGAGGATTTAGTTGAATCTCACCACAATATGGTGGCAGTGATATCGTATGGGCATCGTGAGTTGTTGTTTGTCTTGCTCTTTGGCATTGAGCCAAGTGGGGGAGCCCGTTAGTGATAAGTTGATTACACGATTATGTGTTGTATTGGTTTCGGTTCGAGGTATATTAGTGAATCAGTTATGACCTGCAGAGGTGGAGTCTGGGAATGACTCGAGTAATGGAAATCCTTCGATACAGGCTATAATGTACTATACCGGTAAGTGGACTTTATTGTAAGGATTGAGTAGTAAATGGAAAAGTGTAGTGTGTGCAAAGTATGAGTTGCTTGTTGCTTCAATTGTGTGGATCGCTTCCCTAGTACGTAGGTTGCAAATGGGGTCAGGTCGTTCTGTTTACTTGGTCAGTGTAATTGAAATTGCGTAGAGTGAATGACATTCGAGAATGGTTCCGACGAATTCAAGGTTATATGTAGCGATTGAGGATCTTCATGGTGTGAATCGAGTTAAAACTGAGATTTACGCGGAGGTGTCAAGGCTTGTGGTACGTTTACATTATCATAGATTCTTCATATCAGTATCAGGATGGTAGAGCTAATGGCTTTAGTTTTGCAGGAAGTCTCTTCAGGGTATGTATTTTGAATGTGGTGCTTTTGGGGATATTTGAGAGAGTATTCATCGACTTATGAGCCTTAGACGGTATGGTTTCATGCTTGTGTCTCTTGTGGTGATCCTGGGGTAAGATTTGTGGTATTATGGAAAGAGGAAGTATCAATTCGAAGGTAAGTCAGAAGGAACTTGAATAAATAGGACAGCTTAGTAGTAGGTCGGATCGGCATGATAAGGGATATGATTTGTTCTGTGGGTGCTAGGAAGTAATGAGTTGTTATATGTGTTTCTTTGGAGATCTCTTGGGATTTGGTGACATGCGTAGCTTGGTTGAGTTAGAAGGATTCGTTCCTGACGGTTGGTATTGTACAAATGTGAATCAGAGAGTTCTTGATGGCTTCTACCACGATTAGAGATGCATATTTTCTACTGGCGTGAGGGCCATGTGATGTATAGTGATTTTGCTTCTAAATAGGATCTATGGAATGTTCTTGGATAGTTGGGTACGTAGTTGTTTGTGGCTCGAAAGGGAGCACAAAGTTCTCATATTTATCATAGGATTGCATGGCGTATGCGGTATGTGGTGTAGAGTTGAGAATTTGCATATGTGAGATTCTTAGACAGCATCAGCATCGTTGGACGGCTAGGTAGAGGATATCACTATTGGGCGACTTGAGGAGGGTATACATTCTGAAATGACAATGTGTTGAGTTAAGGGTACTTCATTGGTATTTCGGTGCACTTTTGCTGGATCGACTGCTGATATTCGAGGATGCTTGGTGACACAGAGGGGTTATGGGGGTATCTCTTGTGGAATGATTGAGTATTAGAGGCATGTTATATATACAAATGGTTGAATTGGGATTTGATATGGTGATTTGTGCGCTTCATGGACTACGAGACTGAGAGTTCTCATAAACAAATTATTTTTGTAGTTGTGAACTACGAGGATGCGAGCAAAGCTAGTCGGGTGTTGATATATGCCATGATCCAGTCGTTATGAACTTTCGGAGAGTTATCTACCTGTTATGGGTGACCAGAGTTGACTTAGAGTTATTGGTAGGCCAGTATGGGTGTGTGTTCTGCACCGAGTCGGAGTTGTTGACTCCAAATTGCTATTTTTGAGAGATGTGCCATTCGATTATCATTGAGCTTGTTCGTGTTTTGGAAGGATCTAGGAGTTACCTTTCAGTTTTTCGAGGAGCTGTGCTCGTTGGTTGTATGTGCATAGGGTGCGGTTCTATATGGGCTTTATAGCGAGATATGAGTAAGGTAAGTAATTGGGTGTTGCAGGATTGAGACATATTGGTTATGTTCTTTCTGGTCCGGGTGGCATGGTATAGTCTAATTTCCTCGTGGTTATGACAATGCACTTTGAGTACTTGATGTTGAATTGCACATGGTTATTGATTCTGAGCAAGGTGGATTGAAGTATTTCATGTGAACCAGCGTTTGGATGGGATCACGCATTGTAGCGGACTTAGGTAGAGGTAAGCTCCTTGGTGTCAGATTTGTGCTTTCTGATTTTACGACGTGTGCCAGGCTTTTAGCATGATGTGGTAATGGTAAGTGTTAGTGGCAGGATACTCCTCTCGTGTGAATCTTCTATTTTATGAATTGAGCTTTTGGGATGTTGTTATTGAGTGCACGAGTTGCACAAGTTATGGCTCTGGATGGTATTGAGGTTGATCGGACGAATGGTTGCTGGCTTCTACGTGTTCTTTCATCATCGACAGTATATGGAAGTGTTAGAGCGAGGCATTGCTTGATAGGAGGATATGTACCGGTATTGGGTTGTTTTGAGCAGCTATTGTGATTAAGAGTTATCGTTATGGGTGGTTGAGTCATGCATATATTATGTGATTTTATCTTGGGTTACGGATATGGCTTGATATAGCGTGTTCAGACTATTTCAACTTATAGTCGTGGAAATTTGATCTTGTAAATTATTCAGTAATGGAAATTTGGTTCTAAGGTTTATGGGTCAGGATTGGAGTTCAGAATTTCAACTGTGTGGTGCTGTTGGACCTATATGGTATAAGGTGACGTGGGATCACCCCTGAATATGTGCATGGTAGGTTTACAACAATTTTGGCAGTGTTTGGAACAACTCTAGGCACGTTCGAGGACGAACGTATGTTTAAGTAGGGGAGAATGTAATGACCAAGTCGGTCATTCTGTAGAATTTGCACCGTTATTCCTGTTTCTGCCTTGTTATGCACTGTTTAGTTGTTTATGATGTGTTGGAGTCGGGTGGTTTGGGTTCAGAGTGGTTGTAATGAGAATTGAGGCACTTAATCTCTTAAAGTAGATTTATAGTTGAAAAGTCAACTACGAGTTGACTTATTGGTAAACGACCTCGAAATGCGGATTTTATGGCTCGAATAGCTTCGTTAGGTGTTTGGGACTTGGGGGTGTTTTCGAAATGTAATTTTGATTTTCAGTGTAGAATTAGGCTTGAATTGGCGAAAGTTAGTTTTTGAAGAATTTCGGTCGGCAGTGGGAAATAGGCTATCGGTGTTGGAATGGAATTCCGGAAGTTGGAACAGGATCGAAATGTCGTTTTGGATATGCGTGCAAAATTTCAGGTCAATCGGAGGTGTTTTGGACGGTTTTGGCGTTGTTGGTGGAATTTAGGAATTTCAAAGTTCATACGCTTGAATTTGATATGATTTCGGTGTTTTTGCATTTTGTTTGGTGTTTCGAGGGCTCGACTAAGTTTGAATGATCATATGGGATGTGTTGGTAGGTTTGGTTGAGGTCCCCGGGGCCTCGTGTGTATTTCAGATGCTCAAACGAGCACTTTTTGTCTTTGAGAGATTGCTGGTTTTTCTGGTGTTTTAGAAGTTGATTTGTTCACTACGATCGCGTGAATTCGTCCGCAATCGCATAGAGTAAGTTGAGACCAGGCGGAATTTGTGAATCGCGATCGTAGAGGTATGAGTGCGATCGTGTAAGGTGAGCAGGCTTGGTCAGTGCGGTCGCGTGGTCCCTGACGCGATCACGTAGAGTAAATGGGCTCGTGATGGAGGTGGCTGATTGTGCATCGCGATCGCGTGGGAATGATTACGATCACTTGAGTTTGGGCCAGGTTGAATCGCGATCGCGTGGCTATTGTTGCGATCGTGTAGTGTTAATTTATGTGGCAGCTTATTTGTTCTTCGTGATCGCGTGCCTATACATGCGATTGCAGTGAGTAATACCTGGGCAGTATATAAAAAGCCAATTCGCTACCCTTCTTCACTTTTCCACCATTTTTTAACAGGATTGAAGATTTTGAGAGAGATTTTTGAGGAAACCAAAGGGGAATCATTTGGAGGTAAGATTCTTGAATTCATAACTCGATTATATGTGATTAAAGACCTAATTAGTGGTGATAATTTGGGGGAAATCAGTGTAAAAAGGGGTAGTTAGGGCTTGAGATTAAGAGACATTCTAATGGGGATTTGAGGGGTCATTTGACTCCGATGTTAGTGTTCTTGATATGTAAAGACTCATGTGAGGATGAGGATCATTATGGTGAAAATTTTATCAAGTTACGAGACGGGGGCCCGGGGGTCAAGTTGACCAATTTCGGGATTTTTGAGTACTTTTGATAAATTTCGATTGTGTTTCATTCCTTGGCACATTATGATGGTATAAATCTGATTTTTGGTAGATTTGGAGCACTCGGAGGCCGAATTTAGAGGCAAGGGCACTGCATAGTAGTATTTTAGCCGGTTTGTAGGTAAGTACGTTTCCAAACATGGAACTGAGGGTTCGAAACCCCAAATTTCCTGATATATGATGTTAATTAAGGTGACACACATGCCAAGTGACGGGTGTGCGGGCATACACTGAATGTTTGTGGCCTGGCTCATCCCATGGCACTGCCTAATGGTTATTTCGGGCTGATACTCATACTGTGGAGGTTATAATTACTTTGAACATATTAGATATCATGTCAAGTATAAATGCTAAGTCTTCACGCCAATCTGTTCAAAACCGAGTGGTCAGTTATTGCTATCTCTATTTGTGATTATTTGTTTCCATGTACTCAGTCCTGTTATAGCATATGTTTCATGCCTCAGTCTCAGTATTTGTTAGTTTGCAGACACGTTACCGTTGTTTTGGGCTGATTCTTATATTTGTGAGCCTTGTGAGTGAGACTGGAAAGTATGGACTGAGTGAGGCCGAGAGCCTAATATTGAGACAGTTATGAGATCGGACTGCGCACCGCAGCGATCCTTGAATCATGCCTTCGTTGGCTTGATATAGCGCTTGGGCTTAAAGGAGCCCCTCCAGAGTCTTCACACCCCTAGTGAGCGCACAGATATTGAGGTATGGACCTTCCCTGGGCATGGACTTTGTCCGAATTTATTGATATATATAGGGATGGATCGTCCCTGGACATGGATTTTGTCCAAGTGATATGTTCCGGAGATGGATCTTCTCTGTGGGGCTGGACTGGCCTTTTCCTCAGTACTGATTGACTACGTCATTTGTATTTATGTATAATCTGGGATTGACTTTCCCTGGGCCTGAGGGCCAATTCCAGTACTGAGTGAACTTCCTTGTGAGAGTTTGGGATACTGTGTACTTACCATTTCTGGTTTCTTGTGATCGTATGCTGGCATGTAGATCGTAGTGACATATTTGGTGCATTCTGTTTATCATCCGTTATGTTACTGTCATGTCTAATTTTTATACACTGTTACTTGTAAATATCGGAGGTTTAGTTTGCCACTACCTCTCAGCCCATAGTTTGGGTTAATCACTTTTGAGTTGGTGTACTCACGTTACCCCCTGAACCTTGTGTGAAGATCCAGGTTCATCGGGACCTGGTAGCAGTTGCGGATTTGCTGTTAGGGTTTCTTTTGGAGTCTTCAAGGTAGCAGTTGGCGATTGCAACCTCGTCTTCTCCCTCTTTATCTTCCTGTTGCACTTTACTTTTACAGACTATGTTGGCTATTCCCATATCTTTACATTCTTATGTTGTAGTAGCTCGTGACTCAGTGACACTGGATCCGGGGTTGTAGAACTTAGAGTGGTTTTTAGATATTGTTTCAAACTTCAGATTTATTATTTTTATTATCCGCAGACTGGTTAAAAATGATATTTTTCTTGTAATTGAATTTATCTTAGATAAATGGTTGGCTTGTCTGATTCCACGATAGGTGTCATCACGACTCCGAAAATGGGTCGTGACACCTTGGCACCACCCCGCTGCACCATGTCTTTCAACACCAACTAGTGACGATCATCAAACAGGCAAGCTTTGATGCGCTCCAACAACGATAAATGTACCACAAAACAAGCAAAAACCCATCTAGGCTCCGACACATCCAACCACACAAACCAATTGTCCAAAGCTTGAATATCTATGTCTAGTGGCCTTTCCACTACCTGTAAATATTCCAAACCGTCTGTGCTCCCAGCCTTCCTACTCAATGCATCGGCTACCACATTGGCCTTCCCCGGATGATATTATATGGTGATATCATAGTCTTTAAATAACTCTATCCATCTCCACTACCACAAATTAAGGTCCTTCTATTTGAACAGGTTCTAGAGACTCTGATTGTCGGTATAGACCTCACATGGAATGCGAATAGATAGTGCCTCCAAATCTTCAGGGCGTGAACAATAGAGACCAACTCCAAATCATGCAAATGGTAATTCTGCTCATGAACCTTCAACTGGCAAGATGCATAGGCAATCACCCTATCGTCCTACATCAATACACTTCCAAGCCCAATACGTAATGCATCATAATACACAGTATAAGATCCCGAATCAGTAGGCAACACCAACACTAGGGTTGTAGTCAAGGCAGTCTTGAGCTTCTAAAAGCTCACCTTACACTCATCGGACCATCTGAAAAGAGCACCCTTCTTGGTCAACTTGGTTAATGGGGTTGAGATAGATGAAAACCCCTCCACGAACCGACGATATTAACTCGCAAAACCCAAGAAACTTCGAATCTCAATAGCTGATATAGTTTTAGGCCAGTTTTTAACTGCCTCAATCTACTTAGGATCCACCTTAATTCCCTTAGAGACAACATGCCCCCAAAAGGCGACCGAGTCTAACCAGAACTCACACTTTGAAAACTTTGCATATAGTTGATGATCCTTTTGCGTCCGAATTGTGATCTGCATGTAATGCTCATGCTCCTCTCGACGGAGAGAGTAAACCAAGATATTATCAATGAAGACAATCACGAAGGAATCCAAAGAAGGCTTGACCACCCTGTTCATCAAATATATAAATGTCGTTGGTCCTTTAGAAAGACAAATGATGTCACTAAGAACTCGTAGTGACCATACCGACCCTAAAAAGCTATCTTAGGGACTTCTGATACCCTAATATTCACCTGGTGGTAGCCGATGTCAAATCGATCTTTGAAAACACATTGACACCTTGGAGCTAGTAAAATAAGTCATCAATCCTCAGTAACATATACTTGTTCTTGATAGTGACCTTGTTTAACTGTTCATAATCTATGCACATCCTCGTTGATCCATCCTTTTTTCACAAACAACACAGGTGCACCCTAGAGAAAGAATGATTGAAACTGAGCGATAGAATAAAGTCACACAATAGAGAAAGAAAGAGGGTGAAATTTCCTAAAGCTTTATAGCCTCTAGAAGATAAGTACAGACGTATCAGTACCGATCCTTAAGACTCTACTATGCTTGATCATGAGTCATAAGACCTAGGCAACCTAGTGCTTTGATACCAACTTGTCATGACACGAACTCGGAACCATGGAGCCGTGATGGATCCTAACATATTCTTGCTAGGCAAGCCATTATTAACTAAAGAATTAACCAGTTTAACAATTTACAAATGTAGTATTAATAATTAATGTCTGAAATACTCAGAAGTAAATAAAAATAAATCCATATTTAATGTTGTCTAAGATAATCCCATAAATCCGGAGTCACAAGTACATGAACGACTGAAAGGAAATACAACTGTCTTAAACAAGATAAACAACATAAGAAGTGCAGAAGTGTTGTATGAGTACAACCGACCTCATGTACTCCGTAAGGCTATAACAAGACACTCACTAATAGCTTTCACGAATAATAAATATAAAACAACACGAATACAAAGAAAAAAAATAAACTCATAACAACGGGACCAGAAGGTCAACTACTAGAGGGCCCCAGAGTAACATCATCTCCTAACTTCGTATCATGGTACATAAAATAGAACACCATAACTACAAACAATTACCACTCATCATTTTCCCATGCGGTGCGTAACCCGATCCCAAATCCAAATCAACATCTATTACGGTGAGCAATCCGTTCACAATATTATTTCAATATCAGTTGCGACGAGCAACCCGATTCCAATATCATTTCACTAATATTCTGTTGCGGCGCACAACCCGTTCCAAATTTAATTTCATTATCATTAACAATTCAGTACAACAAGTTTCATAATTCCAACATAAAAAGGAAGCCAAAGAGTACAAATCACCAAGGTACTAGGAGTACAACAGAGAACAACAATAACTCAAATTTATAGAGTATCCTCACATTGTAAGCCAACACGAACCTCAACAAGTCATTAACGATATAATATCCAAGGACGTATGCAATCGGATATTACTTAATAAAGTTCAACAAGTAAGGTATAGGCAATAAAAGCAAGTAAAGGCGTGAAACAATAAGGACGCTCATTTAATATAGGTGAGAGCATATAGCGGGTAAAGAAGATAATAATCAAGGAGTGAACAAATGGAAACATATAACAAATAAATGATAAGTAACAAGTAAAGGCAGAAATAACAAGTAATGACATGTAGCAATCATTAGAGGTAAAAAGATATAACATGGAATAAATGGTAACATAATGATAAATATCCCACGACAGATACACTCGTCACCTTTCATATATTCCATCCTCACGCATTATCTACATAACAAATAAACCAAACAAGTTCTAGTTCCCTCAAGTAAAAGTTAACCACTAGACTTACCTCTTTGTGGAATCAAATCAATAATCAACCATGACTTTTTCTTTAGAACAAGCCTCAAAACCAACCGAATCTAGCCTAATATAATTCAAACAATCCAAAACAAGCTTTAGAAACTACCCACAAATGAAAAAAGATTCAATGTTTAACCAAATTGAAAAAGTCAACAAATGTCAACCACGAGATTGCGTTGTCAAAATTTGAGATTCGGAACTAATCTGGATTGCCATTTACCCCCGAGCCCGAATATGTGATTTATTTTTAAATTCGACCTTAATCTAAGGTCTAAAGCTCAATTTTACAAAATTCATAAATTCTACCCAATACCCCTAATTTCTACTCTGAAATTTATAGATTTGACGAAGAAATTCATGAAAAAGTAATGGGAATTGATGGAAAACAAATTAGAGTTGCTTACCAATGAATTTGGGAACAAAAAGCTAAGTGCGGAAATTTCCCGCTTTTACCTAATTGCAGATGTCGCAATTGCTAACTCTTGTTCCCAATTGCGGCCATCGCGAAAGCGAACCACTGATCGCAATTGAAATTAGTTTCCTAGCCAAAAGTGGTCTTAAAAGCGACACATACATTGCATTTAGGTATCGTAGTTGTGATTCTACCTTCGCATTTGTGAAAGATGCCCGATAACGTTCCAAGTTGCATTTTCGACATAACCATCACAAAAGTGGTGCCCACCAGCTTGCATTTACGAAGTCAGCAGTTCCTCCCTAGTTATCGCATATTTGAGCCCGACTTCGCAAAAGAGGGACTCACGATGGCGAATAGGTCATCACATTTGCGAGACCTGCAGACTAGATGCACAAGATTTTCCAACAGCAGTTCAATTCCTTCCAAACACATTTAAAACTCACCCAAGCCCCTCGTGCTCGAATCAGGACAATTACAAAAATGAAATAAGAACATACAAACTCGCTCGCTACCTCAATTCATCGACATAACATCAAATATCAAGAACCGATTATCAAAACTCAATATTTTCAAATTGAAACTCAACTTTTGCCATTTTTTACATCATGCACCGAAACGTGCTCAGGTTACCCCAAACCTTAATCAAACATGTGCACAAGAAGAAAAATATCATACGAACCTACCGAAATCGTCAAAATACTGATATGAGGTCGTTTACCAAAAATGTTGACCTTGGTCAACTCTTAGCCTCATTTTAAGTAAAACAATACATTTTCTTTAAAATTTCACATAATAGCTTTCTGAAAAGTGGCGTGGACCATGCATGCAAGTAATTAGCCATAAAATAATTCTATGGGAGGTCTCGAAACATAAAAAAGGATCTAGTTCTCAAAATGACAAACCGAGTCATCACACAACCCGAGCCCATGCACCCGAGATATCAAAATGCGATGACCCATAATAAACAAAGTAGTAGTGACAATCCTCTCCAAAATTGCCTCATCCCGAGCTCCATAACTCAAATTGTGGAAAATAAGCAATTGCTGAATTTCTGGACAAAATATACCCCTGGCCGAAATCCTTCATCACGTTCATGGCCTACAATTCGCGAACTAAAAGCACAAAAGGCGGTAGACTATCACAAAGACATAGAACAAAGCTCCGCAATACCATTTCCCCTTCGACGCGAACCAATGATGCGAGTGCGAAGAAACAAATCCCGCCTTCCAAATAAATACTACGAGAACGCGGTTAATCCTTCGCAATCGCAAAGAACGTTAGAGAGATACGAAAATAATCAATGTTAACATCATCAAATGGCCCACAACTATACTAGAACGTAACCGAGCCCCTCGAGACCTCGTCCAATCATACTAACAAGTACAAATACATTGTCAAAATGTCATGACCCAAAATCTCACCTTATAGATCGAGATGGCACACAGTCTCTAAAACTAGGAAAGACGATCAATTACAACACTTAAGCCAATTAATCGTGATACAAATAACTAGAGTTTAATATAAATGCTTAAATAAAGGTGATGCAAGCCAACACAGTGATAATCACAACAAATTCCTAAGACTAGGTAGTATAGAGTCACAAACTCCAATTAAATAGATAGAAGGACCTAAAAACAATTTACAACAATGTTTGAATAGAGAATTGACAGCATAACTAAAAGGAAAGGACTTAAAGGGATTGCGGCGATCAAGAAGCTCTACCATGAATCCTCGCGATCAAGAAGTTAACACTGCCTGGGACCACTGCCTCCAACAGTTGTATCTACACAAAAAATATGTAGAAGTGTAGTATAAGCACACCACGCTCAGTGCCAAGTAAATATCAAGACTAACCTCGGTGGAGTAGGGATGTGGTCAAGTCAAGACAGTCACCGGTCAAATAACATGTTCAAAATATCATATCTGGCAAGAGAATAATAACGGACAACAATAGAAACTATAACCTCATCGGATAAGCGATAGCTAATTTAAACAAATAAAGGTATTGTTCCAACATTAAATCATCAAACAAAATCACACATATGTCACCTCGTGCCTACTTTATCAATGACCCTCGCACGGCAAAGTGTCACGACCCAAAACCCAACCCGGTCGTGATGGCGCCTATCATGGAACTAGGCAAGACTACACTCTTAACCAATTAGTTTTCTATCATAACAACATTTAAATATTAACATTTTTCCATCAGAGAGACCAAAATTAAAGATAGAACCAAACTCAAAATACTGTAAAAAAGAGAAATCCCCAAAATCTGGCGTCACTAAGTCATGGGCCATACTACAATTGTGCCAAAATACATCAAGACAAACAATTGTCTGAGAAATAACTAACAAAATACACAAAGGAAGATAGGGAAGGAGAAGGCGGGTCTGCGATCGCCAAGCAGCTACCTCTCTCTCTCCGAAGATGAACCACAACAAATATTAGCTGACACTATCGTGACCTAAGATACCTGAATCTGCACACAAGGTGCAAAGGGGTAACGTGAGTACACCAACTCAATAAGTAACAAGCCCAAACTGTGGGCTGAGAGGTAGCGACGGACTAAACCTCCACATTCATAACATAACCATGTACAGAAATTTAGGCAAGCTTCCAGTTAACTAGACAGCTTAAGGTGATAAGACAAGTACAATTCTGAACAGTTTAACATATATAACTCAATGTATTCTACATGCCAATGCATCAACAGTATGAAATGCACAATGTGCTCCCACTCTCAAATACTCGTCCACTCAGTATTGTATATGGCTCGCATGGCACAGGGAAGATCCATCCCAGAATATATACACATCAGACAGAAGTCACTCAGTACTGAGGATGTCTGATCCAGCCCTATGGAGAAGATCCATCTCCAGATAATGATACACCTCAACCGATTGGTACTGTATATGGCTCAACGGCCCAGTGAAGGTTCATCCCAGAATACGTATACACATCACTGACATTAGTCGCTCAGTAACGAGTAAACAGGCCAATTCGGCCTCATGGAGAAGCTCCATGTCAAAAAATAAACACTTCAGACAAGATCCATGTCCATGGAAGATCCATCCCTCAAATATCACTGCGCTAACTGGGGGTGTGTTACAGACTTCGGAGGGGCTTCTACATCCCAAGCACTATCATAAGCCAGATCAAGGAATAATCAACATAACAGGCTACGACGTGCAGCCCGACCCCATATCTGTCACTCAATATCAGGCTCTCGGCCTCACTCGGTCATCACTCTCCAGTCTCGCTCACATGGGGTCACAATGCATTAACTAGACCGAATCAATGATATAATGTGCAAATCAACAATTACCGAGACTAAGCCATGATATGATATGAAATGACAGGGCTAAGTACATAATAACAATGAAACACATGAGATGACAGCAATAAACGACCACTCGGGTCTCAACAATATCGACGTGAAGCCTTAACATAATATTTAACATGATTTCTAGCATGTTTGCATTAATCACATTGATAGAAGCACATACAACATCAAGAAAGAATCATTAAACACTGACATGGAATGAACCAGGCCACAAGTCTCACGGTGCATGCCCGCACGCCCGTCACTTGGCATGTGTGTCACCTAATTCTAATCACATAACACGTAGTTCAGAAAGATCCATCCCAGAATATATACACATCAGACATAAGTCACTCAGTACTGAGGAAGGCCGATCCAGCCCTATAGAGAAGATCCATCTCCATATAATGATACACCTCACAACCACTCGGTACTGTATATGGCTCAACGACCCATGGAAGGTTCATCCCAGAATACGTATACACATAACATGCTCATGGAGAAGATCCATCTCCAAATATAAACATTTCGGACAAGATCCATATCCAGGGAAGATCCATCCCTCAAATATCACTGCGCTCACTAGGGGTGTGTTACAAAATCCAGAGGGGCTCCTGCAGCCCAAGCGCTATCATAAGCCAGATCCAAACATAATCAACATAACATGCTACGGCTTGCAGCCTGATCCCATATCTATCACTCAATATTAGGATCTCGACCTCACTCTGTCATCACTCCCCAGTCACGGTTACATGGCCTCACAATGCATGAACTAGCTCGAATCAATGATATAATGTGCAAATCAACAATTTCCTAGACTGAGTCATGATATGATATGAAATGACAGGGCTGAGTACATAATATCAATGAAACACATGAGATAACATCAATAAATGACCACTCGGGTCTCAACAATATCGGCGTGAAGCCTTAACAAAATATTTAACATGATATATAGCATGTTTGCATTAATCACATTGATAGAAGCACAAATATCATCAAGAAAGAACCATTAAATGGTGCTATGGAATGAACCAAGCCACAAGTCTGACATTGCACGCCCGCACGCCCGTCACTTGGCATGTGCGTCACCTAATTCTAATCACATAACACGTAGTTCCAAGTTTCAAACCCTCAGAACCAAGTTTGGACGCGTTACTTACCTCAATCAAGCCAACACTCTACTCCGCAATGCCCTTGCCACTCGACTCTACTACAAATCGCCCAGAATCTAACCAAAATATGTATTATATCATTAATATATGCTAAAAGACTGAAGCCCGCATCAAAAAATTATCAATTTACATCACCATTCCCGAAATTGACCAAACCCGACCCCGGGCCCACATCTCGGAATCCGACAAAAAATTACAAAACTGAATTCCTTATTCACTCACGAGTCTATACATACATAATTCATCAAAATTCGAACACATATGACCCCTCAAATCCCCAAATCAAGCCTTCAAATTTCCAAGCCCTAACCCCCTCAATTTTACCATTAAATCCCACAAATTTCATGCTTACTTAATTGAAATCACCATAGAATCGAGTATTAGGATCAAGTAACTTACCTCACTGATAATCCTTGAATCTCTCCTAAAAAAATAACCCCAAAAGCTTTAACCCCGTCTTCAAAAATGGTGGAAATAAGAAAAATTCGCGAAGGCAACCTTTTATACTTCTGCCCAGTGACCACCGCACTTGCGGAGAATTTTTCGCACTTGCGGACCCGCACCTACGACCATGACTTAAGTTCCGACTTCTGCATCTACGGCCCTCATCTCCCACTTGTAGGCTCGCAAGTGCAACCAAATGACCGCATATGCGCTCTCAAGCCAACCTCCCTTTTTCTGCATCTGTGCATGTCCCACCACACCTGCGATCATCGCATGTGCGGATCCCAGTCCGCAGGTGCGTCCACACCAGTAAATTAGCACCAGCAGCAACATTGCTGCATTATCCAAGTCCCAATTTACGTTAACCATCAGAAATCAATCACGAGCCCCTCGGGGCCTCAACCAAAAATACCAACAAGTCACCTACCATCACCCGAACTTAGTCGAACCCTCGGAACACTCAAAACAACATTAAAACACTAAATTAACCCGAAATTCAAACCTAAGGATTTCTAAACTTCTGAAATTCGCCAACGATGCCGAAACCAACCAAATCACGTCCGAATGACCTGAAATTTTGTACACACATCAGAAACGACACTACAAACCTATTCCAACTTTCACAGTTTCATTCTGACTCCGATATCAATTTTTCCACTGCTGACCGAAAATTGCCAGAAATCAAATTTCACCAATTCAAGCCTAATTCTACCACGGACCTCCGAATATCATTCCGAACCTACTCCTAAGTTCCAAATAACGTAACGACGCTATCGAACCATAAAAACCAAATATCAAGATCATTCACTTATAAGTCAACTTTCGGTTGACTTTTCCACTAAATAACCAAACTTAAGAGACTAGGAGTCTGATTCCTCTTCGAAAAGTCACTCTGAACCCGAGCCTACCGACCCGACTCAACATAATATAGCTGAACAACAATTAATGAAGCAAAAATGGCGGAAAACGGGGCTAAACTCTTTGAACGACCGACTGGGTCGTTACACAAAGACCTAGTTCCACAATATAGGTCACACTCGCATGGCAAAGACCTCGTGCCAAAACATATTCCACAACTGCATGGCAATGACCTCGTGCCACAATATGCACCATAACCACACGGAAAATACCTCGTGCCACAATTTATACCACAACCGCATGACAAGGACCTTGTGCCACAATATATACCACAACCGCACGACAAAGTCATCGTGCCACAATATAAACTATAACTGCATGGCAAAGACCTTGTTCCGCAATACGTGTCACAACCCGTGTCTGTTATCAATAACACATTCATGAGAAGTTGATCAAGGATAAAATAAAAGTAATACATGATAAAAACTTCATTTTATTTTAACTCAGTATATTACCAGCAACTCAATAGAATATAAGATAACAAATCCACGTAGATGAATTCACCTTGGCAACCAAATCATAAAATATTTGTCAGAGACATAAATTAGCATGTTTGAAACAAAACACGTAGAAATGCATGACACACAAGAAGTCATACAACCTCACAAACCTCGTCAATAGAACACACCTAGTCCATGACATGTTATCCCCACATAGCCCCCCTTGTCTTGCCGCGTGGGCAACAATAAAGTAAATGCCCGCCTTGTCTCGCCACATCCGCAAACTATATATATATGGATTCCCCTTGTATCACCACATGTGTAATATCAATAATAACAAAGCACGATAGAACCTCGTGTAAACACCCTGACAATCCCCTCAACAAGTCCACGTCTACCAAAATCACAATAACACAACATATCAAAAAATGTCATGAAGACATCAACTCATAAATCTGCCAACTCAATTATACACAGACATTAAATAAGGAAAAGCAAATGGGTATACAACAACGCCAAACTTGGCATATTAAGGGAATAAAATACTAAAACATGATCTCTAACATAGAATATGAACTCAAGTAATCATCCACAATAGGAAACATGTGTTGTAGAGATCTCACAATCAAAACAAGACAATAACAGCAACCTCGGGTCATATCTGGTCATAACCAACGCATATGCGCATGTGTACGCACTCGGCACCTTATGTACACATCCTCACATAGTAGAAATAATCCAATTAGACCAAATCGCACGGAGAAGTTTCCCCCACACACGGTTGGGAAAGATACTTACTAAAATCCTTAATCAATACTCTAAAAATGCTTTTCCATTAAACATTCACCTCTGTGTGGCTCAAATCTAACCAAATTGACTTAATAACATCAAACAGTGCAAAAGAAACCAATTTCAGTTAATAAAGCTAAGATCTTTACAAAATTCCCAAAAGTCAACAAAAGTCTACCTAGATCTCGCCCAGTCAAAACCCGAGTTGAAGGGTATATCTTGACTAGCCATAGACCCATGATTCCAAATATGTTCTTGGTTTTTAAATCCGAGTCCAATTCGACTCTCAAGTCTCAAATTTTCATTTTCCAAAACATAGACAAAAATCCCCAAAATTTCTCTTCAAATCTCATGATTTGGATGTTAAAACACAAAATAATCATGTTATATCAAAAAGGGATCAATGTTACTTACCCAATAGTTTGGTATGAAAATCTCTCCTCAAAATTGCCTCCCACCGAGTCCATGTCTATCCAGATATAAACAAGATGTGTATGTCGCATTTGCAATCAGAAGTTCGCAAATGCGACAAAGGCTTCGCAAAAGCGAAACCTGCCCAACTTTGATTTTCTCGCAAAAGCGACAAATGTATAGCAAATGCAAACCTAAAAGGTATCACAAATGCGTGTAAGTGGTCGCAAATTTGGCCTGCTCTAGCCCAGCCTTTCCTCGCAAATGCGATCAGGGGTCAGCATATGTGAACGCAGAACCTATCTCAAATGAAAACCCAGTTACGCAAATGTAAAGCTGGTCCCCAGGACCAACATCGCAAAATTGAGAAGGAACTCGTAAATGTGGTAGTTTCAAATGTGACCAACGCATCGCAAATGCGAGGAAAGAACACCAGCAAAACCTGAACCTTACCAAAAACTATCCAGAACGTGCCTGAAACTCACCTGAGTGCCCGGGACTCCACACCAAACATCTGCACAAGTACATAAACATCATACAAACTCGCTCATAAGATAAAAATACCAAGATAACATCTGGAACCACGAATCGGATACTAAAACACATGAAAATTACAATGAACTTCAAGAATTGCTAAAAACACAGCAATGCATCAGATTCCTATAATATCGACTTAGAATGACACCAAATTTCACAAAAAAGTTCCAAATGACAAAATAGACAATTCCAAATTCCGAGACAAACAACCAAACTTGATAGCTATGAAGTCAAACTGTGGTCAAACTTAGAAAAATTCTAAATTGTCTAATGGCTAACTTTTTCCAAAAAGTGTCAAATCAACCTAGGAACATATGAATCCTATTCCGGGAATACACCTAAGTCCAAGATCACCATCAATACCTAACAGAACCATCAAATTTCTAATATGAGATAAAATGCGAAAAAAGACAAACTTGGTCAACTCTTACAACTTAAAGCTTCTAGAATGATGATCATTCTTCCAAACCAATCTTGAATCTCTCGAAATCAAAAACCAAAAACACATACAAGTTATAATACATAATATGAAGCTACCCAAGACCTCAATACACCGAGTGGAACGCTAAATCTCAATACAACTGGTCGGATTGTTACATTCTGTCACGTCCCAAACTACCCCCTAGACATGACTGGCACCCAGTACTCACTACCCGCCAGGCGAACCATACTTTCATACCTTAGCCATCAATTTGCAGCATTTTATTAATTAAATAAGTATCCATATAATGTGATAACCATTACGAATAATTAATATCTCGAAATATAATATTGAAACGTTAGCCCAAATCCCACACTAGACCAGATAGCATCTAAGCATTCTGAAAGACATCATATGAATAAATAAGAAAGACTCTTTTGGCAGCCTCCACGAACAATGTGGCGGCTCACCTCATTAACTGAATCAACTCTAGCAAACTTGTCAGTTACTAGCTCCGTCTTCACCAATAGTATTTGCATAGACAATGCAGGTAAAGAGTGAGTTATACGTAAATATAACCAACCAAGATCCTTGACCTGCCACTTTGAATACCCCTGGAACAAGTGTTAGAAATAACAAACACACAACGAGCGCAAAAATAATATGCCCAGAAATTCTTTCATCATATCATTACTCTATAAGGCCCAAACAATTATTCAACATCAACATTATATATATCTCTCAACACAATCTACACTAAGGAATTCCATTAACGGCATTGCAAGAAATTAACCAAATACCCAACGAGTCCATGACAGCATACATAATGGCACAAATCTATCACGTCGTCACACACAATGCCCCAACTTTATTACGGCGGCATACACAATGCCCCAAATCTATCACGACGGCATACACAATGCCCCAAATCTATCATGACGGCATACACGATTCCCCAAATCTTTCACAGCGGCATACACAATGCCCCAAACCTATCACGACAGCATACACAATGCCCTAAATCTATCACGGCGGCATACACAATGCCACAAATCTATCAAGGTGACATACACATGCACAAAATCTATCACAGAGGCATACATAATGCCCCAAATATATGACTACAACGAAGAAATAATTTCTAACGCCCCAATATACACCACAAATCACTTATTAAGTAATTTTAGCCTTTTCTTACAAAATAATATATACGTGCAGCAGGTCAAAGACCACTGATTCTTCAAAGTGCACGCTCATCCCAAAACATGGATCAGGCAGACAAAACCTATTTCTAAAACAGGTTTTGGAAAATAAAGCATCAAAGCTTAAAATCTCACTCACCTCACTAACGAGAAGTTCCCCAACCTTGCGACATCTAGAGCACCAACCAAACGACCTCCAATGGCCTCTATCTATCCAAAATATTGAATAACACATCCTAATTAGTTTAGAGTTACAATTTCAATAATCTTAGGATGTGTTAAAATCAAAGTCAACCCACTGTCAAATTTAAAAAAAAAGTGTACACGACTAATATCAAATGCGACATTTTCAACAGTAGAACAGTTGCCGAAACAATGGTCTCATTGTAACTATCCGGTCGATCATTTTGAGAGCTAGCTCCCCGATCCCCTAATAAATGCTTTCCCCATGTTTATATCTATTCATGAGACTTGTCGGAATTAGTAGTTATGAATTATGGAGAGTTTTTGGACACATAGTCCCTATATGTGAGTTTGAGCTTCAGAAATAAGACCGTTGTTGGAACTGTGTGAAGACGTATCCAAAATGGAATTTTGTCGACTCCGTTAGCTCCATTTTGTGATTTCGAGGTTAGGAGCGTGTCCGGAATGTGTTTTTGAGGTCTGTAGTAGATTTAGGCTTGAATTGGCGAACATTAAAATTTCGGCGATTTTGGCCAATAAGTAAAACTTTGATATCGAGCTCTAAATGGAATTCTGAGAGTAGCACTAGGTCATCATTTACGATCTGTGTGTAAAATTTGAGGTCATTCGGATGAGCTTTGACGTATTTCGCCATCGGTTGTGAATTTTGAAAATTTCATAAGTCCTTAGGCTTGAATCCATGCATAAATTGTGATTTTGGTGCTATGTGATGTGATTTGAAGGTGAAGCTAAGTTGGGATGAGGTATTAAGGATGGTTGATAGATTTGGTTGAGGTCCCGGAGGTCTGGGGGATGATTTGGATTCCCAACAGGAAGATTTTGGACTTAAAAGCCAGCTGAAGCACTGCTGGTTCTGGAGTTTCGCACTTGCAGAAGGTGAGCCGCAGGTGAGGACCTGCAGGTGCGGATGGGATCTTCTTAGGTGATGAATTGTCCAAGGTCAGCCAGGCTCACAAGTGCGGTCAAGGTTCTGCATATGCGGCCCAATGACCGAAGGTGCGACCCCAGTCCTTTTCGTGAGCTTTCGCACCTGCGATGCATTTTTCGCAGGTGCGGGACTGCATATGCTGTCCAAGAGGGGGCATGTGCGAGATCGCTGGGCAGTCAATACCAAATTCGAGGGTTTGAAATTAATATTTTCTAAAAACAATTTGGCGCTTGGGATTAGGCGATTTTGAGTGGGTTTTGAAAAGAAGACTCATAGGTAACTATTCCTAATCCTATTTCACTTATATATCATTAATCTGTAACAATTTATTCAATCTAATCAAGGAATTTGGGTGAAAATTTATGAAAATGGAATGAAAATTCCCCATGTAGAAATCTGAGAATCTAAGGAGATTTTGACGTCGGATTTTGATGATTCTTGTTCGAGTGAGTTCGTGAGTGAATGGGTGTCCTAAATTTGTAACTTTAACTCGTTTTCGAGACGTGGGCCCGGGGGACATTTTCGGCAATTTTCCTAATTTCAGGTATTAGCTTCGATCTAATTAGCTAAATTGATTTCTTAAAGTGATATTTACATTGTGCAATTGAAATGAAGAGATTTGGGCCATTCGGAGTCAGGTACTCGTGGAAAGAACGTGGTTTCGAGTTGAGTAGATCAGTCGAGGTAAGTGTCTTGCCTAACTCTGTGTTGGGGACTTCCCCTTAGCTTGTTTTGATATTGATTGTTGTGTGGGCGTCGTGTACGTGAGGTGACGAGTACGTACACATACCATTATTGCGAAAATTCCATTTTTTCTCGAAAAATTATAAATTGTTTTTCTCCTACTACCTCGCTTTACTGTGTTACATTGCTCAACCTAGATTAGGAAAGCATGATTACCTGTTTAACATTAAATTTCCTATCTGGCACTTTATGCGCCATGTTAGATAGTTTATTGCTTTCCTTACCTGCTATTTGATGAACCATTTCAATTGATGCCTTATCTGTCATTTGTTCCACATTGCATCTTTAAACTGGGACTATAGACGTACTCTGGGAGATCCTCCTGTACTGCATATTTAAATTAGGACTACGGATGTATTCTGGGAGATCGCCCTGTACTGCATATTTAAATTGGGACTACAGATGTATTCCAGGAGATCCCATTGTACTGCATCTTTACATTTGGGACTACGGGATGGTATCCCGGGAGATTCCACTGTGTGATACATTGTGCTGAGCCGAGGCCTCTCTGTTGCTGTTTTACTTTAGATTATTCATTTTTACTGCTTACCTTAGAATATGTTTTTCTTCTATACTATTTTAAACTGTTATATTTACAAATCCAATACAGCCTTTCACCTGACCTCGTCACTACTTAACTAGGGTTAGGCTTGGCACTTACTGGGTACCAAATTGTGGTGTACTCATGCCCTTTCCTGCACATATTTTTCGTGTGTATATCCAGGTACCAATACTCAGTTCCGTGGCTAAGGGTCGTGTAGCTGCTTCTAGGAGACCGCAAGGTAATTATGTCGCGTTCGCAGAATCCTCCGAGTCACCTTCTATTCAAGTTTAGATAGAGACATCTTATGTATTTCCTTTTCATTGTATAGAGCTATTTTGGTATATAGCTTGTGACTAAATGTGACATTTCGGGTTTTGGGAGTTAGAATTGTACATGCCGAGCGTCAATGTTATGTCTAGTTGTGCTTTCCTTTCTGTCTTTGTTTTGTTATATTTATTTTTCTGCAAATTTAGGCTTACCTAGTCGTAGAGACTTGGTGCCATCACGATACCTCTCGAAGGGTAAATCGGGTCGTGACAAGTTGGTATCAGAGCGTCTAGGTTCATAGGAGTCACAAGTCACAAGCCGATTTATTAGAGTCTCGCGGATCGGTGCGGATACGTCCGTAACTATCTTCGGGAGGCTATGCAACTGTTAAGCAAATCACATTCGTTGGAACTCCTTGTCGTGCTTGTTACTCACATCAAAATTCTAAAAATCTATTCTACTCTTTCTCACAAATGCTGAGGACCCGTACTGAACGGACTGATGATCAGGCACCCAAGCCCCTAGCCAGAGCCGCCAAAGGTAGGGGCAGGGGCATAAGATGAGCACATGATGAAGCCTGAGCACCGACGAGAGCAGCGCTAGAGGAGCCCCTAGCAGCTAAAGTTGGAGGGGCACAGGAGGTTCTTACTTTACTCCAGCCCTCCAAGAGACTTTGGCTCAGTTCGTGAGCATTTTTAGCACTCTAACTCAGGCGGGACTACTCCCGAGAGCTCCAGCCACATCTCAGGCCGGGGGAGGGGAAAAGAATCCCGCAGCCCATACTCCTGAGCAGAGGGTCCATGTTGGGCAGGTTCCAGAGTATATTCCTATGCCCCAGCGGATCTAGCTCAGCATGATGCTAGGGTAGTTGCTTCTGAGGAAGAGCAGCTCGGACTTGAGAGGTACAAGAAGTACCACCCACCTACTTTCAGCGGACTAGCTTCAGATGATGCTTTGGGTTTTCTGGAGGAGTGTCATCATATTCTCCGCACTATGGGTATTGTGGAGACGAGTGGGGTTTCTTTCACCGCATTCCAGCGGAGGGGAGCGACTTATCAGTGGTGGCGTGCCTATAAGTTGAGTAGTCCGGATGAGGCAGCTTCACTCACTTGGGCTCAGTTCTCAGAGATGTTTTTACTTGAGTTTGTCCCTCAGAGCCTCAAGGATGCTTGGCGTGCGAAATTTGAGCAGTTACGCCAGGGTATTATGACTGTGTCAGAGTATGCAGTCTATTTCAGTGACTTGGCTCTTCATGTACCGGCCTTAGTTGCCACGATCAGAGAGAGGGTTCACCGCTTCATTGTGGGACTCCACCTTGGTATTCAGACCATTATGGCAAGAGAGTTGAAGACAGATATCAATTACTAGCAGGTAGTGAGTATTGCCTAGAGGATTGAGAGCATGTTGGCCCGGGACAAAGAGGAGACAGAGGCCAAGAGGTCTCGAGAGACTAGCCAATGCTCACTAGTTCGTGCACCAGCAGCACGTTATGGTAGGGGTTTTATGAGTAGCCCTGTTCATTCAACTCTCAAGCATTCAGTGGTATTCCAACTCCTCCTAGACCTCAGGAGCCTTATTATGCACCACCAGTATCTAGTGTGCCACCTGCTCGAGGTGCTATCACCGGCCAGTTCAAAGTAAGCACCAGCTACCACGTCCTCCGAGGAGTTGTTTTGGCTGTGGTGACCCTCGCCACGTGCTCAGAGATTTCCCAGAGCTAGGAGGGGTGCATCATCTCAGACTTATCAGGTCCCACGTGCTCCACCGGGTCCTCCAGCTATTCTTCCAGCCCCAGCTACTTCCCCACCCTCTCAGACAGCTCGAGGTGGAGGTTGGGGAGGTAGAGGTTGCCCTAGAGGGGGAGGTCAGGCCAGGTACTATGCTCTTCCAGCACGTTTAGAGGTTGTCGCTTCAGATTCAATCATCACAAGTATTGTCCCTGTTTGTCATAGGGACGCATCCATATTATTTGATCTAGGCTCTATGTATTCATATGTGTCTTCTTATTTTGCTTCACATCTGGGGATAGCTCGGGATTCTTTGAGCTCCCATGTTTATGTTTCTACTCCCGTGGGAGATTGTCTTATTGTGGACCGCGTATATCAGTCGTATTTGATTGTTATCAGTGGTTTTGAGACCAAAGCTGACTTATTATTACTCAGTATGGTAAATTTTAATGTTATCTTGGGCATGGACTGGTTGTCACCCCATTATGCTATTCTTGATTGTCACGCCAAAACCGTGACGCTGGCTATGCCAGGTTTACCGAGATTAGAGTGGAGAGGTATCTTAGAGTATACTCCCCGTAGAGTCATTTCTTTCATTAAGGCTCAGCGGATGGTTGAGAAGGGGTGTGATGCGTATTTGGCCTATGTGAGAGATGTTAGTGTTGATACCCCTATAGTTGAGTCAGTTCCAGTTGTGAGGGACTTTCCTGATGTATTTCCAGTTGATCTTTCGGGTATGCCGCCCGACAGATATATTGATTTCGGCATTGATTTATTGCCGGGCACTCAGCCCATTTCCATTCCTCCCTATCGAATGGCTCCTCCTGAGTTGAAGGAGTTAAAGGAACATTTTCAAGAGTTGCTTGATAAGGGTTTCATCAAGACCAGTGTATCACCTTGGGGTGCTCCAATATTATTTGAGAAGAAAAAAGATAGTTCTATGCGTATGTGTATTGATTATCGGTAGCTGAACAAGTTTACAGTGAAGAACATGTATCCGTTGCCTTGCATTGATGATTTGTTCGACCAGTTACAGGGTGCCAGGGTATTTTCCAAGATTGACTTGCGTTCTCGCTATCCATTCAATTTGAATTGGTATTTTCTCCATCACAATTATTGTGAAGAGACATCTAAAATAATTAGTCTTGGACAGTTTATTTGTGAAAATGTATGTATAGCCAAAAATGGACCGCCCCTCAAATCGGGTCATCAGTTGAAGATTCGGGAGCCGGATATCCCAAAGACTGCCTTCAGGACCAGATATGGTCAGTATGAGTTTCTTATCATGTCATTTGGGTTGACCAATGCCCCAAAAGACTTCATGCACTTGATGCACAATGTGTTCCATCCTTATCTTAATTATTTTGTCATTGTGTTTATTGACGACATCTTGGTGTATTCTCGGTCCCAAGAGGATCATGAGCAGCATTTGAGGATTGTGCTTCAGACTTTGAGGGAGAAGAAATTGTATGCAAAATTTTCTAAGTGTGAATTTTGACTTGATTCTGTGGCATTCTTAGGCCATGTGGTGTCTTGTGATGGGATCAAGGTAGACCCTAAGAAGGTGGAGGTGGTGCAGAGTTGTCCTAGACCGTCATCAGCTACTGAGATCCACAGTTTCCTTGGTTTGGCAGGGTACTATCACCATTTTGTGGAGGAATTTTCATCCATTGCAGCACCTATGACCAGACTGACCGAGAAAGGTGCTCCGTTCAGGTGGACTGAGGAGTGTGAGGAGCGCTTTCAGAAGCTCAAGAGAGCCCTGACTACATCTCCAGTGTTGGTTTTGCCTACGGGTTCAGGGTCCTATACAGTCTATTGTGATACTTCAAGGATTGGCCTTGGAGTGGTATTGATGCAGCGATTGTTCACGCCCTAAAGATATGGTGTCATTATTTATACGGTGTTCCCTGTGAGATTTTCACGGATCACCGGAGTTTGCACACTTGTTCAGACAGAAGGACCTCAATTTGCGTCAGCGGAGGTGGTTGGAGCTACTAAAGGACTATTACATCACTATATTATACCACCCAAGGAAGGCCAATGTGGTGGCCGACACCTTGAGTCACCGAGCGGAGCGTTTGGGGAGTTTGGCATTTCTTCCAGCAGTTGAGAGGCCCTTAGCCTTGGATGTTCAGTCCTTAACCAGTCAGTTTGTGAGATTGAATCTTTCAGAGCGTTGTCGGGTGTTAGCTTGTGTGGTTGCCCGATCTTCTCTGTATGACCGCATCAGGGAGCGCCAGTATGATGATCCTGACCTTTTGGTTCTTTAGGACAGGGTTTGGCGAGGTGATGCCAGGGATGTGACTATACGAGATGATGGTGTGATGAGGATGTAGGGTCGGATCTGTGTGCCCAATGTGGATGGGCTTTGGGAGTTGATTCTTGATGAGGCCCATAGCTCGCGGTATTTCATTCATCCGGGTACCGCGAAGATGTACCAGGACCTGAGACAGTACTACTGGTGGAGGAGAATGAAAAAGGAAATAGTGGAGTTTGTGGCCATGTGTCTCAACTGTCAACAAGTCAAATATGAGCATCAGAGACCAGGAGGGTTACTTCAGCATATTGAGCTCCCAGAGTGGAAGTGGGAGCGGATCACCATGGACTTTGTGGTTGGACTCCCCGGGACTTTGAGAAAGTTCGATGCTATTTGGGTGATCGTGGATCGACTGACCAAGTCATCCCATTTCATTCCAACGATGACTACATATTCCTCCGAGAGGTTGGCTGAGATTTATAGCAGGGAGATTTTTCGCCTCCACGGTATTCCCGTATCTATCATTTCAGACAAAGGTACACAGTTCACTTCACGGTTCTAGAGAGCCGTTCAGCAAGAGCTAGGAACCAGGGTAGAGTTGAGTACAGCCTTTCACCCTCAGACAGACGGGCAATCCGAGTACACGATTCAGATTCTTCAGGATATGCTCCATGCATGTGTGATGGATTTTGGAGGGTCATCGGACCGATACTTCCACTTGCCGAGTTTGCTTATAATAACAGCTACCATTCCATCATTTAGATAGCGTTGTATGAGGCTTTATATTATAGACGGTGCCGGTCTCTCGTGGGATGGTTTGAGCCGGGCGAGGCCCAATTGTTGGGTACAGATTTGGTTGAGGATGCCCTGGACAAGGTGAAGGTGATTCAGGAGAGACTTTGCATAGCTCAGTCCAGGCAGAGGAGTTATGCGGACCGGAAGGTTTGTGATTTGGCATTTATGGCTGGTGATCGGGTTTGGCTTCGGGTATCGCCTATGAAGGGCGTCATGAGGTTCGGGAAGAAGGGTAAGCTGAGTCCGAGATTTATTGGCTCATTTGAGGTGTTGCGGTGTGTTGGGGAGGTTGCTTATGAGCTAGCCTTGCCTCCCAACCTAGAAGGATTTCATCCGGTATTCCACGTCTCTATGCTCCAGAAGTATCGCGGTGACCCGACCCATGTTTTGGATTTCAGTTCCATCTAGTTGGACAAGGATCTATCGTATGTAGAGGAGCCAGTAGCTATTTTGGATAGGCAGGTCAGATAGCTCAGGTCGAAGAATATTGCATCAGTCAAGGTTCAATGGAGGGGGCAACCTGTTGAGGAGGCAACTTGGGAGACCGAGATGGATATGCGCAGTCAGTACCCTCATCTTTTCACAGTTTCAGGTATGTCTCTATACTCGTTCGAGGACGAACGATTTTCTTAAGAGGGGGAGAATGTAACGACATGGTCGGTCATTTTGAGAGTTAGTGCCCTGATCCCCTAATAACTGCTTTCCCCACGTTTATACTTGTTCATGCGACTTGTCAGAATGAGTAGTTGTGAATTTCAGAGAGTTTTTGGAGACATAGTCCCTATATATGAGTTTGAGCTTTAGAAATCAGACCGTTGTTGGAACTGTGTGAAGACGGATCCAGAATGGAATTCCGTTAGCTCCGTTGGGTGATTTCAGGGTTAGGAGCGTGTCCGGAATGTGTTTTCGAGGTCTGTAGTAGATTTAGGCTTGAATTGGCAAAAGTTAGCATTTTGGCGATTTCGGTCGATAGGTCAAATTTTGATATCGGGCTCGGAATGGAATTCCGAGAGTGGCTGTAGGTCCGTAGTGTCATTTATTTGAGGTCATTCGGATGAGTTTTGACGTGTTTCGGCATCAGTTGTGAATTTTGGAAATTTCATAAGTCCTTAGGCTTCAATCCATGCATAAACTGTTATTTTGGTGTTATGTGATGTGTTTTGATGGTGCGACTAAGTTTGGATGAGGTATTAAAACTGGTTGGTAGTTTTGGTTGAGGTCCCGGGGGCCTCGGGGATGAATCGGATGCCCAACGGGAAGTTTTTGGACTTAAAAACCAGCTAAAGCACTGCTAGTTCTGGTGTTTCGCACCTGCGGAAGGGGAGCCGCAGGTGCGGACACGTAGGTGCGGATGGGAGCTTCGCAGGTGCGGACTTGGGCAAGGTCAGCTAGGCTCGCAGGTGCGGTCAAGGTTCCGCAGATGCGGAGTCGCGGATGTGCCCAGTGTTCGCAGGTGCGGCCCCAACCCTTTTAGTGAGTTTTCGCACCTGCGATGCATTTTCAGCAGGTGCGGTCCAAGAGGCGCAGGTGCGGGATCGTTGGGCAGTCAATACCAAATTCGAGGGTTTGAAATTCATATTTTCTAAAAATTATTTGGGGCTTGGGATTAGGCGATTTTGAGTGGGTTTTGAAGAGAAGACTCATAGGTAAAGATTCCTAATCCTATTTCACTTATATATCATTAATCTATAACAATTTCTTCAACCTAATCAACGAATTTGGGTGAAAAATTATGAAAATGGGATGAAAATTCCCCAAGTAGAAATCTGAGAATCTAAAGAGATTTTGACGTCGGATTATGATGATTCTTGTTCGAATGATTTCGTGAGTGAATGGGTGTTCTAAATTTGTAACTTTCACTCGTTTCTGAGACGTATTCGCATATTAGCTTTGATCTAATTAGCTAAATTGATTTCTTAAAGTGATATTTACATTATGCAATTGAATTGAATAAATTTGGGCCATTCGGAGTCGGGTACTCGTGGCAAGAACGTGGTTTCGAGTTGAGTAGAGCAGTCGAGGTAAGTGGCCTTCCTAACTCTGTGTTAGGAACTTCCCCTTAGGTTGTTTTGATATCGATTGTTGTGTGGGCGTCGTGTACGTACACAGACCATTATTGCAAAAATTCCATTTTTTCTCCGAAAATTATAAATTGTTTTTATCCTATTACCTTGCTTTACATGTTACATTGCTGAACCTAGATTAGGAAAGTTGTAACGATCCGAGGTTACATAGGACTCAACGGTCATGAGCAGGTTTAGTAGAGTCTTGCGGATGGGTACAGAGACGTGTACTTATCTTCGAGAGGCTACAGAACTCTTAGGAAGTATCTCACATTCTTGAACTCCTGTCGTGCCTATCCACTTATTCGGCCAAAAGTGTAACTCTTGAAATTCCTTTCATGTAATCGAATGCGCACGTGAGCGCTTGATATCAGTTGTACATCGACGGCTTGTTACTTCCATGGGTGAGATGTAATTTTTAGCAGATTTATAATGGGCTGGTCTGGAGGACTTGTGGCCGGATTTTGTCTGTGGCTAGAATGCTGAGATTTTGTTTGTGTGGGCATGTGCATTTGGGGACTTATATGTCCGTTTGTGTCCTTATTGATGGGACCTTTTGACTAGATGACTACATTGTGAGTGTAATTTGATGGTTAGATGTGTTCAGGTTGTTTGATTGTGAAAAAATGAATGGGCGGGAGATGTAGCAAGAACCATTGAGTATTTGACTTCTGTCTTGAATTAGAATATGGCCTCGAGTTGTGGGTATATTGAAGGACCTCTCGTGTAGTTTAGTTGTGGAGTGAAATGGATTTTCATGTTGGTTCTGAGATTCTGGTGATGTCTTTTGGGCTGACCAATGCCCCAGCAGCGTTCATGTATTTGAGTAACATGGTATTCCAAATGTATTTATACTTCTTCGTTATGGTATTCATTGATAGCATCCTGGCGTACTCACGTAGCCAGGAAGAGCATACTCAACATTGAGGGGGGTATTATAGAGATTGATGGAGGAGAAGTTTTATGCAAAGTTCTCCAAGTGTGAATTTTTGGCTCAGTTCAGTAGCATTCTTGGGGCACGTGGTGTCCAGTGAGGGTATTCAGGTGGTCAGACGAGTGTGGGTAGAGCTTCCAGAAAGCTCAAAATTTCTTGGACCACAACTTAAGTGTTAGTTCTGCCATCAGCTTCAGGTTCTTATGCAGAGTATTGTGATGCCTCGAGGGTAGGCGTTGGTGTGTCTAAATGCAGAAGGGTGAAGTGATTGCATGGTAGCTATGATTTTAGGAAGGGTATATGGAGTTACCAGTCTGAGGCTAAGCAGGAAGGGTTATCTCTCGCGGATTGTTCTGAGGTTGTGTGACCCTTATGTGGTTTTGTAGCAAGTTCTCCAGTAAATGATATATATTGTAATTTGAGTTCAGATCACTTGTGGAGGTTGGCATTATCCTTTTCAATGATGAATGCGAGATTTGCATATGATTTGAGATATTAGACGGTTTGTGTCATATGAGTTTATGAAGGATTTAGTGAATCTCAATGTAATATGGTGGCAGTGATAGCGTATGGGCATTGTGAGTTATTGTTTGCCTTGATATTTGGCTTCGAACCAAGTGGGGGAGTCTGTTGATGATAAGTTGATTGCACGATTATTTGTTTTATTGGTTTCAGTTCGAGGTATATTGGTGATTCAGTTATGACCTGCAGAGGTGGAGTCTGGGAATGACTTGAGAAATAGGAATTCTTCGATATCGGTTGTAATGTACTCTATGGATAAATAGGTTTTATTGAATGAGTGGGTGTAGTGTATGAATTTGCTTGTTGTTTCTAGTGTGTGGATTACTTCCTAGTAGGTTGGTGTGCCAATGGGACCAGATCGTACGGTCTGTTTGATCAGTTTAGTTGAGGATTGCGTGGAGTGGGTGACTCTCGAGAATGGTTCTGATGGTTCAAGGTTATATGCAACAATTGGAAATCTTCGTGATATGTAATTGGCTAGAAACTGAGATTTGCGTTAGTGGGTGTAAAAACATTATCATGGATTCTACATATCAGTATCAGGAAAGCGAAGGTAATGGCTGTAGATTCGCGGGAAGTTTCTTCCGGGTAAGTATTTGGAATGTGGTACTTTTGGGAATATTTGAGAGGATATTCAGTGGCATACGAGCCTTAGACGGTGCGGTCTTATGCTTGGGTCTCGTGTGGTGAGTCTAGGTTGAGAATTGCGGTATTATGGCAAGGAGAAGCATCAAATCGAAGGTAAGTTAGGAGGAACTTGGATAAATAGGATAGCTTTGTAGTAGGTTAGATCGGCATGGATAGGGATATGATTACTTCTTTGGGTGTTTATGAGTCAATGAGTTTTACAGGTATTTCTTAGCAATGCTCTTGGGTTTCGGTGACCTGCGTAGCTTGGTTGAGTTAGAAGGATTCAGTCCTGACGGATGGTGTTGTACAAATAGGATTCGAAGGGTTCTTGATGGTTTGTACCACGGTTAGAGATGTATATTTCCTACTGGTGTGAGGAGCATGTGATGTATAGTGATTTTGCTTCTAGATGGGATCAAATGTAAAGTTCTTCGCTAGTTGGGCTCGTAGTTGCTTGTGGCTCGAAAGGGATTATGAAGTTCTCATATTTATCATAGGATGGCATGGCGTATGCGGTATGTTATGTAGAGTTAGGATTTTTCATATGTGAGGTCACGGTTCAGTGCTGGAAGGAAGGTCAGAAATTCTTAGGCAGCATTGGCAGTTCAGACGACTAGGTAAATGATATCACTAATTGGTGTGGCTTAATGAGGGTATACATTTCAAAAAACGGCAATGTGTTTGAGTTAAGGGTACTTCATTGGTATTTCGGTACTCTTTTATTGGATCGACTGATGATATTCAAGTTTGTTTGGTGGCACAGAAGAAATTTAGGAGTATCCCTCGTGGGATGATTGAGTATTAGAGGTGTGTTATATATTCGAGCAGTGTAGCTGGGATTAGATATGGTGATTCGTATGCTTGATGGATTGGGAGAACCAAGTGTTTTCGTGATTTGATGGTTTTGTGGTTGTGGACTGTGAGAAAATAGCTAAGGTTAGTCAGAGAGTAGTATGCGCTATGATACAATCATTGTGAACCTTCAAAGAGTTATTTATCTATTGTGGGTGGCAAGTTGATTTAGGGCCCATTGGTAGGCCTAGTATGTATGTGTGTTCTGCACCGGGTCGGAATTGTTGACCCCGAATTGCTATTTTTGAGAGGTGTGATATTCAATTGTCATTGAGCTTATTCGTGTTCTAGAGTGATCTATGAGTTACCCTTCTGTGTTGCGATGAGTGGTTATTGTTGGTTATATACACATATGGTGCGGCTTTATTTGGGCTTCATAGCGGAATTTGGGTGAGACGGGTATTTTGGTGTTGCATGATTGATTGCCCATTGGATATGTTCTTTTTGGCCGGCATGGAATTGCGTCATTTACTTCTCCGTGGTTATGGTGATTTACTTGTGATACTAGACATCAAATTGTGTGCGGTTGTTGATTCTGAGCATAGTGACTTGAGGTGTTTCATTTGGACCAATGTTTTGATAGGGTCGCGCATTGCAGCGGAGTTATGTGGAGGTGTGATCATTTAGGTTAGATTTGTGGGTTTTGGTCCTACAGTGTGTGATGAGTTCTTAGCATCGTGTTGTGGTGATACTGGTAAGCTTGCGGTTCAACCCTCTCATTTAAGACCTTTTTCCATGATTTGAGTACTCTTGGATTGTTGCTTATTGGTGTGCGGGTCACACGGGTTGTGACTTTAGATTGTATCGATGTGTCATGTCACTAGAGCGGTCGTGTTGGATGAGATGAGGTCATTGGGATCTAGAATGAATACTCTCAGATTCGATTTCTTGCATGTCGAAAGGATAATATCGGGATCCGGCTTAGAAATTGACTATGGTCCTTGATGAATGAGAGGGAGCTCCATGACTGGTTGATATGAGGAATGGTTATGACATTCTGTGTGTTTCACTCATCATTGGCAGTATACAAAAGTGTTGGAATGAAGCCTTGGTTTTATAAGAGGTTTATTACCGAAATTGGGTTGTTTGAGAAGTTATTATGATTGGGAGTTATCGCTATGAGTGTTTGAGTCATGTGGTATATAAGGTGATTACATTTTGGGTTACGGATATGGCTTGATGCAGCGTGTTCAGTCTTATTCAGTTACAAATGTTGAATTTTGATCCTATAGATTATTTTAGAAGTGGAAATTTGACATCTAAGGTTTATGAGTTAAGCGGAATTGTGAAATTTCAGTTATGTTGAGTTATCAGGCCTATTTGGGATAGGGGGAGGCGAGATCACCCACGGGGTATGTGCAAGGTAGGTTACACGGTAATTTTGAAGGTGTTTGAACAACTTTGGGCACGTTCGAGGACGAACGTATGTTTAAGTGGGGGAGAATGTAACGACCCGGCCGGTGGTTCCGAGAGTTTAGCCCTGTTTCCCTTGTTTCATATTTGTCATGTGTCATTTAACCTATTTATGTTATGTTGGTTCGGTTAGTTCGGGTTCAAAGTGGTCGTGGTGAGAATTGAGACACTAAGTCTCTTAAATAAGCTTAATAGTTGAAAAAGTCAACTCGGAGTTGACCACCAGGTAAACGACCTCGAAATGTAGATTTTATGGCTCAGATAGCTTCGTTAGGTGATTTGGGAATTAGGTGTGTGTTCATAATGTGGTTTTCATGTTCGGTGTAGAATTAGGCTTGAATTGGCGAAAGTTGATTTTTGGCGATCTATGGTCAGCAGTGGAAAATAGGCTATAGGGGTTGGAATGGAATTCCGAAAGTTGGAGCAGGTTTGTAATGTCATTTTGGATATGTGTGAAAAGTTTCAGGTCAATCGGATGTGTTTCGTTTGGTTTCGGCATCCTTGGTGAAATTCAGAAATTTCAAAGTTCATAGGCTTGAATTTGATGTGATTTTGGTGTTTTTGTGTTGCTTTTGGTGTTTCGAGGGCTCGACTAAGTTTGAATGAGGTTAGGGACGTGTTGGTATTTTTGGTTGGGGTCCCGAGGGGCTCGGGATTGATTTTGGATGGTTAACGGAGGTTCGGACTAGGAAATTTGCAATTAAACTGCTGCTGGTGTCATTTTACTGGTGTGGCCGCAACTGCGGATGGGGAGCCGCAGGTGCGATGGCCGCAGGTGAAGAAGAAGGGGGCCTGGCGAAGGAGCGCAGGTGCTGTTGCCTGGTCGCACCTGCGAGCCCGCAGGTGCGAGAAGAGGGCCACAGGTGCGGAAGTCCGGACTTAAGTTATTTTCGCAGGTGCGCACCTGGGACCGCAGGTGCGGGTCCGCAAGTGCGAGAAATCTTCCGTAGGTGCGGAAGTCGCTGGGCAGGAAGTATAAAAGGGTGCCTTCGCGAAATTTCACCCATTTTTCACCATTTGTGGACGGATTTGGAGCTTTGAGCAGTATTTTTCAGAGGGAAATTGAAGGTTATCAATTGGGTAAGTTACTTGGACTCCATCTCTTGTGGTTGTGATGATTTTCTACTGTTAGTCATGAAATTGGTAGGAATTAAGGAAGGAAAATGGGTAATTAGGGCTTGTGATTAAGAGACCTTCAAATGGGGATTTGAGGGGTCATTTGGACTCCGATTTAAGTGTTCTTGATATGTATAGACTCGGGGGAGGATGAGGATCCTTGTGGTGTAAATTTTATCGAATTTCGAGACGTGGGCCTGGGGGCGGGGTTCGGCCAATTTCGGAAATTGTGCCTAATTTTGATAGTTTTCGATTTAGGTTCGTCTCCCTAGCATATTTTGATGTTATTAATCTGATTTTGATAGAGTCGGAGCATTTGGGAGCCGATTCGAGGGGCAAGAGCATCGGAAAGTAGTTTTTGGGTTGTTTTGAGGTAAGTAACGATTGTAACTCTAGACCTGAGGGTATGAAACCCTGGTACTTTTTATTGCTCTGATAAATGAGGTGACGCACATGCTAGATGAAGAGCAGGTGGGCGTGCACCGATAGGGATTGTGACTTGGTCAATCCCGTAGCGACTATTAAGCCGTGTAACTGATTTGAAATCATGAAATAACTTGTATTTTAAAGACTTATACTTATTTTTGGGTTGTAAACCATGTTTGGGGCCTTGTGCTGATCTGTTTAGACCCTCAAGGGTATTTCTACACTATTCTCACACTACCCTGATAGAATATTTGTGAACTAAGTCATGTTTTCTACTTATTGCTATTTTCACTGTTACCACACTATTTTTGAAACCTTGAGAGGTATTTTGGGCTGAGTCCCGTGAGTTGAGATGAGTTGCCCGAGTGGCTGGTGAGGATGACTGAGTGAGGCCGAGATCCGAGTATGTGAGGATAGTTATGGATCGGGCTGCATGCCGCAGCAATATACATATATATTATATGGATCGGGCTGCACGCCGCAGCAGTATATATAATATATTGGATCGGGCTACACGCCGCAGCAATATACATATATATTATATGGATCGGGCTAAACGCTGCAACAGTATATATTATATATTGGATCGGGATGCACGCCGCAATAATATACATATATATTACATGGATCGGGCTGCACGCCGCATCAATATATATATTGGATCGGGCAGCAGGCCGCAGCAACATAGTGCTTAGGGTGAAGGAGCACCTCCGGAGTCTGTACACCCCCAGTGAGCACAGTCGACTATAATATGGATCGGGCTGCGCGACGTAGCATATGTATATGTTATATGGATCGGGCTGCACGCCGCAACATATGTATATGTATATATATTGGATCGAACTGCACGTCGCAACATATGTTAGGTGGACCGCGTTGCACGCCGCAACGGATGTGAGATACCTGGTACTTGTTGAGCGAGAGTGCTTAGTGTGAGCATGAAATACTGATAGTGGAATCACGAGTGGCTGAGACACCTTGTTATGAGAGATATTGTGCCTAAAAGGCTGATATATTGTGAATTTTATTGTTTTCCCACTCTTCTTTATACTGAGCCTTTTAATATAAGTTGAATTACTGTTTTATGAAATTATGATTTATAAATGCTCGTCGCTACACTCAAGTTTTTTGTTACTTTGGTTACTTACTGAGTTGGCATATTCATGTTACTCCCTGCACCTCTGTGTGCAGATCCAGGTATCTGACTATCTCGCTAGTTGATCTCTGACGTGCTTGGAGTTTGTTCGAGGATCGAGGTAGCTGCTCAGCATCCCCAGCTCACCTTCTTTCCTTTTCCCAGTTCATCGTTTTGTCTTTCATACTTCAGGCTTGTGTAGTAGTATAGTCACTTTATTATAAATTGTATTTATCGTCCTAGATGCTCATGACAGTTGACTCTAGAGGTCTGGGTCGGTATTAGATTTTGATCGTTGGATTATTATTTTCTTGTTGAACTTGTCTTAAAAAAAAGGAAATCTTTATCATAATATAAGGATATATTTATTTTAAACAGAAAATGTTGATTTTATTGGGTTAAGAGGGCTAGCCTAGTTTCACGATAGGCGCCATCACGATCCTTGTTGATTTGGGGTCGTGACAAAAGCATGCTTACTTGTTTAACATTAAATTTCCTATCTGACACTTTGTGCGCCCTGTTAGTTAGTTTATTGCTTTCCTTACCTGCTATTTGATGAACCGTTTCAATTGATGCCTTATATGTCATTCGTTCCGCATTGCTTCTTTAAATTGGGACTACGGACGTATTCTGGGAGATCCCTATGTACTGCATATTTAAATTGGGACTACGGACGTATTCCGGGAGATCCCTCTGTAATGCATATTTAAATTGAGACTACGGACGTATTCCAGGAGATCCCCTTGTACTGCATCTTTATATTTGGGACTACGGGACGGTATCCCGAGAGATTTATTATGTGATACATTGTTCTGAGCCGAGGCCTCTCTGTTGTTGTTTTACTTCAGATTATTCATTTTTACTGCTTACCTTAGAATTTGTTTTCCTTTTGTACTATTTTAAAATGTTATACTTACAAATCCAGTAGAGCCTTAACCTGACTTCGTCACTATTTGACTGGGGTTAGGTTTGGCACTTACTGGGTACCAAATTGTGGTGTACTCATGCCCTTTCCTGCACATATTTTTCGTGTGCAGATCCAGGTACCAGTACTCAGTTCCGTGGCTAAGGGTCGTGTAGCTTCTTCAAGGAGACCGCACGGTAAATATGCCGCGTCCGCAGAATCCTAAGAGTCAGCTTCTATTCCAGTTTAGATAGAGATATCTTATGTATTTTCTTTTCATTGTATAGAGCTATTTTAGTATAGAGCTTGTGACTAAATGTGACATTTCGGGTTTTGGGAGTTTCTTTCTGTCTTTATTTTATTATAATTATTTTTTCGCCAATTTAGGCTTATCTAGTCGTAGAAACTAGGTGCCGTCACGATACTTTTCGGAGGGTAAATCGGGTCGTGACACTCATATATAACCCAGCAGTTACAGGTAATGATTTCCCATAGTAATAAAATTGACTACTTTACTCTTATGCTATTTCAAATTACTTTTCAATAATTACAATATCATTAGTTAAATCATTTGTCTCTAATTAAAAAAGCAGAAGCCGAACTTGCCGAAGATAGTTTTGTAGCCGCTCTTTTGAAATTAAATATTTATGGCTAAACTCTAACATTTACCAATCGTTATCTAGTTATCACCTCCATTCATTGGCTAACTATTTTCTAGCTAATTAAAAGGACATTATAGCATGCAAGAAAAGTAGTACTACGTACCAGTGTAATAATCTAAATCCAGTATTTTACTGTTTTCTCCATTAATATTCAAGAACTATCAATTTATATTGCCTCCCCTAATCATGGGCTTAATCATGAATGCTATAACCTTTTGCTTTGCCAGTCATCACTATTATTATTACCATAACAAAATTAATACTAACAATTAGCCATAGTGAACTACACTAGCATAGATATGATATCTGTTTGTGAATCGTTTTTATTTTACCAGTGCTATTTGCCGCCGCCCGTCGTCCCTCCTCGTGGAAAATTCCTTTGTTATATGTGTATATATATAACTAAACCTCAATTACTTCTTTTTCTATAAAACGGGCGATTTGCAGCCATACTCTATTTTTGTGCCACTTTTTAACATATACCTTATTTTTTTAAATTATTGATTTGGTAGCCAGCTGACAAAAAATCGGTAGTAATTTGACAATTCTACCCCTGACAAAACATATAAAAACTCTACGATTTGCATCACGCACAAAACACTTCGCCATCACTCCGTCTCTTCTCAGATCTACTCTTCCCACACCATAAATTTGAACCAGGCGAAATTCAAATATTCAAAAATAAAAAATGTTAGTACTGCAATTTAGTTTTCGAATCTAATTGATTTTGAATGACGAATTGATTAATGTGCTTAGTTCTAGTTTTTCAATAACGAATTGTTTATGTTAATTAAGATATTTTTAGTTCATTTTTCAAAACACTTCAGCAGATATGTTGAATGGCAGAAACATTCAAAACAACAATCTCAAGCTTATCAAGCTTTCTCTTTATCTTCTCCAAAGCCCTGTCATACTTCTCTATCAACTCATCTATCTTCACCTCAAAAGCCTCAATTATATCTTGTTTTATTTCGTCAACAATTTTTCTAATAACAGCATCCATTTGTCTGTCTTTTTTTTAATCTGCTAAATATTTGTGTTTGAGTGAATAAACTCACAAGGCATACCGTGCTTATATAGGTGAAAAAAACTTCTGCATGGAATATGAAAAGGCATATAGGAATTTTAAACGTCTAAGCGTACATGAATCTGATGTGAATTCATTTATTACATTAATCATTTTATAATGTGCTGAAGTTTTATAGTTTATTTGCAAAATCATCAGCACACAAAGAACAAAACTTCGGCACACAAAGAACAAAACTTCGGCACACAAAGAACAAAACTTCGGCACACACAGAACAAAAAAACTTAAGCCAACAAATAAAAAAACTTAAGCACTCAAAGCACACAAAGAACAAAACTTAAGCACACAAACAACAAAATCATCAGCACACAAAGAACAAAAACTTCAGCACACAAAAAACAAAACTTCAGCACACAAAGAATAAAATTTCTGCACACAAAGAACAAAACTTAAGCACACAAAGAACAAAACTTTAGCACACAAAGAACAAACTTAAAGACACAAATAAAAAAACTTAAGGACACAATTAAAAAAATTTAAGCACACAAAGGACAAAACTTAAGCACACAAAGAACAAAACTTCAGCACACACAGAACAAAACTTCGGCACACACAGCACCCACACTTAGCCCCCATGTGCTGAAATTTTTTACTATTATGCCGAAGGTTTTTAGTTTATTTTCAATAACTTAGGCTCCCTATGTGCTGAAATTTTTATCTTTGTTTCTGCTAAAGTCTTTAATTTATTTGCAAACACTTAGGCTAATACTTGACACTAAACATGCTCAACATTCTCCTGCATGCTCAAGTTAAAAATATAGTTTGTGCTTAACTTTTGTCCTACATTAATCACATTTTTCATTATCTTTGTTCTCCAGTACATTTTCTCAACCTTCAGCTTTTTTTCGTAATTAAATTATTTATTCTAATACTTGACACTAAACATGCTTCTATAGGATGAGTTCAATTTGTGTTGTACTTAATTTCAATGGGAGGTGGACTACAGACTTCAAATACTTGGATCATGATACAAAGATTGTTCTTATTAGTAGTCAAGTATCATTCAGTTCTTTCCTGGAAAAAAATTGTTGAAGTTACAAATATTGATTCAACCAGATTTTCCGTAAAAATATGATTTGATATCAAACTAAATACAAGCAAAGGTATGCTTGTAACTTCAGATGAAGAACTCAGTACTTGTATACATTTGCTCTCAACTGATTCAGCCTACAAGAATTGTCATTTTGTCATCGACAAAATACAACATATTCCTCACGGTATAGGTTGTTTAGAACCTGAAACATTCAACCAAACTCTTGACAACATAGCTGCTTCAGAACAATTTTCTGATTATCAGCATGAATTATGTCAGCCTATAGTGGTAGTAAACAACGAGCAACAACCTTCATCTTCTTCAGAATATAGAATGCTACAACAATCACCCCCTCCTCCCATAGATTCGTACCAGTTTGTCAACGAGGAAGTAGAAGAAGGACAACTAATAATGCAAATTGACAACGAAGTTGAAGAAAATATGGAATTAATACCGGTAACATCATATACAGTTGATGAGATTGCTGAAAATTCTAGTGCCTCTAAGAAATCAAGAAAAAGAGTGAGGAGAAAGCTGAAAGAATCCCCACCATGTAAAATACTTAACCATGATGCATTGCCCGAGGAAGTAAGAGTAGGATCAATTTTTGAGAACAAGGAAAATATGACTAAATTTTTCTACAACTTGGAGATAATCCAAAAGGTTGAATTCACTGCTGTTAGATCATGTTCAAAGAGATATGAGCTGAAATGCATTGAGGAGCAATGTGGTTGGATAGTGCGTGCTACCAGAATAAAAAATTCCACACTTTTCAGAGTGATAAAATATCATAACAACCATGAATGCTCAGTTAATGCAAGAAAATCAGATCAGAGGCATGCTACATCAAATTTTATAAGTGAAAATTTTTTAGAACATGTTCGAGACAAAAAGATAGAGGTTACACCAGCTTTTGTAGAAAATGAAATGAAAAAGAAATTTGGAATTGACATTGGATATCACAAGGCATGGCGCGCTATTCAAAAAGTTGTTGCTTGCATAAGGGGTACACCGGAAGAGAATTATCAGATTCTTCCTTCATACCTACACATGATGGTGCATAGAAACTCAGGAACATACACAAGCATTAAAAGAGACGAGCAGAATCGGTAAGCATAAGAAAAATTGTGCTGATGTTTTTTAGTTTATTTGAAACCGCTTCGGCTCCCTTGTGTGCTGAAGGTTTCTTGTGATTTGTTTTTTTGTTTTTTGTGTTTCACTGTACAGGTTTTGTTACATGTTCTTTGCTCCTGCAGCATCAATAGTTGGTTGGTCCTACTGTAGACCTGTTATTGCAGTAGACGCAACGTTTTTAAAGTCAAAATATCGTGGCGTTCTATTTGTTGTTGTGTCAAAGGATGCAAACAATCAAATATTTCCTCTATCTTTTGGTGTAGCAGAATCAGAAAACAATGAGGCATACATTTGGTTTTTTGAAGAAATGAGAAAAGAAATTCAAATCCGTGATGAACTGGTTTTCTTGTCAGATAGAAACCAATCAATTGCAAATGGGATTAGAAAAGTTTTTCCTGAAGCTCACCATGGTATCTGCCTCTATCACTTTGAGAAAAATTTAAAACAAAGACATGCAAAAGCCATGGTACTAAATCTTTTTCAAAGCGCTGCAAGGTCATACAAACGTGAAGACTTTCATAAATTAATGTCTCAACTCAAAAGTGTTGACAAGAAACTATACAATTACATAATGGAAGAGCCTCCGGAAAGATGGGCTCGATCATGGTTCCCACGGCGACGTTATGATATGCTGACAACAAACATTGTAGAATCAATGAATTCTGTGTTACTAAAAGCAAGAGCGATGCCTATTTTAAGAATGTTAGATTTCATCAAAGAAAAGTTGGGAGATTGGTATTACGAACTGAGGAAAAAAGCAAATGAAACTTTTTACAGAGTATCTATATGGGCGGAAGAAGAGATGACTAAGAAAATGGACTTGGCTTGCAAAATGATTGTGAGTATATTTCTACTGTGCTGAAGTTTTAGTTTGTTTTAAAAAACTTAGGCTCCCTATGTGCTTAAGTTTTTATCTCTGTTTCTGCTAAAGTCTTTAATTTATTTGCAAACACAAATAAAAAAACTTAATCACACAAATAAAAAAACTTAAGCACACAAAGAACAAAAATTAAGCACACAAAGAACAAAACTTCAGCACACAAAAAACAAAACTTAAGCACACAAAGAACAAAAAAACTTAAGCACACAAAGAACAAAACTTAAGCACACAAAGAACAAAACTTCGGCACACACAGAACAAAACTTCGGCACACACAACACCCACACGTAGGCTCACCCCCCCTATTTTCTGAAGTTTTTTACTATATGCCGAAGTTTTTTAGTTTATTTTCAATAACTTAGGCTCCCTATGTGCTGAAGTTTTTATCTTTGTTTGTGCTAAAGTCTTTAATTTATTTGCAAACACTTAGGCTCCCCCCCTCCCTATGTGCTGAAGTTTTTTACTATATGCCGAAGTTTTTTAGTTTATTTTCAATAACTTAGGCTCCCTATGTGCTGAAGTTTTTATCTTTGTTTGTGCTAAAGTCTTTAATTTATTTGCAAACACTTAGGCTCCCCCCCCCCCTATGTGCTGAAGTTTTTTCCTATATGCCGAAGTTTTTTACTTTATTTTCAAAAACTTAGGCTCTCATGTGCTGAAGTTTTTTCCCTTGTATCCAATATTTTAGTCATGACCTTTTCCAAAAAACTTCGGTTCAATATGCTGCAGCTTTTTAATTTATTCTTTTATATCTTAAATTTTGTTATGTTTTACTTTTTCTTTTTGAATCAATAATAAACTAATATGGTTTATCTTAATCTTCTATTCCTTCTTAGGTGTTCAACCTTGATTCAGTGCTATTTAGAATAAATAGCGAAGGAATTGAATTCATTGTGGACTTAAAAAAGAGAACTTGTGACTGTTTGGAATTCCAACTTGATGAATTACCCTGTCCACATGCAATTGCTGCTATTAATAAGAGATATTTGCAAAAATCTGATTACTGCTCAAAATGGTATTCAAAGGAATCATGGTTGAAAACATATGAAGGACATGTAAATACTGTTGGAGATCAAAAATCATGGGATATTCCACCACATTTAGAATCTCAGATCACAAAACCTCCTGATGTGGAGATTTTACAAGGAAGAAGACAAAAGAAGAGGAAAATGCCAGCGACTGAATCAGTACCATGGAAGACTACCAAATGCAGTCGTTGTAAACAAATTGGGCATAACAGAACAACTTGCTTATCTTCTCCAGCACCTCATCCATATTCCAAGAAATACTCCAACGTTCAATAATTCTTGGTCTGAATTTAGACTTTCATTTTTGTATGATATATTTATGTAATTGTTTTCGTACAAATAAAAAAAAATATTGCCCTCTTTTATATATTGCTGAAGTACAAACCACTCATTTTTTGTTACGCAGGCTTACAGGTTTGGTTCCATTTTTTGTTGCATTTTAAAACTGTATGTTAAATACATATCCTTAACACACACGCACGCACACACACTAACACAAACACACACACAGAGAGAAAACTTAAGCATAAAAATATCACATTATATACATTGACAAAAACAAAAAGGAGAATCATAATAAACAGATTACAAAAACTAAGCATCCTCCCCAGTATCAGAATAGTACTCATCAATTTCTCAAAATATCTCGTCATCATCAGAATCGAAGATAACTATAGGATACTCGGGAAAAATACCACAAAATCCAATGAGATCCGTCTTCAACTTGTTGAAGTCCCGACGCAACACACTTTGTTCAACTACTACTTTGTCCATAAGAGAAGGAAGACTCTTCATGTCGTTTTGCAGCTTGGAATAGTTGTCGTATGTGGGAAACTTAAACATTTCAAACTGGTTGACAACCTTGTCAAATGAGCTTGGATAACCTTGAACACTACGTTCAAGGTTAATCCTGTGCTGGAATGATTCATCGGCAATAAA
>ML298714.1:0-35459 GCA_005239495.1 Nicotiana undulata
ATTGAGTTGGTACACATATGTACTTATATATACGCACTTGTTATCGAGTCAGCACACGAGTCGTAGGTATGATGCGCGACCATTGGTTAGCTTACTATTATCGAGTCAGCACACGAGTCGCATGTATGATGCGCGATCGTGGGTCAACTTATCATTATCGAGTCAGCACACGAGTCGTAGGTATGATGCGCGACCATTGGTTAGCTTACTATTATCGAGTCAGCACACGAGTCGCATGTATGATGCGCGATCGTGGGTCAACTTATCATTATCGAGTCAGCACACGAGTCGTAGGTACGATGCACGATCGTGGGTTAACTTATTATTATCAAGTCAACACGCGAGTCGTAGGTATGATTCGCGATCGTGGGTTAGCTTATGACCTCAGTCCTTATGACCACCCTTACGACTCCGGCTGGTTGTCTTGTCCTGGTATGTGTATGATCACTTGAGTTCTGANATTTTAGTTATTATCTGGATTACGTTATTAGCTATGTACTTGTTATTTACTGTCTCACATGCCTATTTCTTTAGCCATATCTCGTCATATATTATTTTGATGGACCTTAGTGAGTATCCAGTCCACCTCTCGTAACTACTCCTTCTAGTTTAGACGGGATACTCACTGGGTACATATATGTATATGTACTCATACTACACTTTCTGTGCATTTTGTTGCACAGGTACCTTCATAATACAGTGATCGATTTGGGGACTTATAGGGGCTGCATTCAACCAGAGGCGTTCCATAGCTACCAGAGTCTCCCTTCTGTGTACTTACATTTTATATTTATTGCCTCTATCCAATTTGTTTTTCGGACAAGCGTAGTATAATTGTATAAATTCTTAGAAATTGCTCATGGAATTGTGTCACCGGGTTCTGGGGATGTCTTGGTATTTCATTTTTTGTATTAAGTTGGTTTCTTGCCGTATTTAAGTTACGAAATTTATTTATTTAATAATAAAAATGCAAGAAGAGGCTTCAATTCTAAAATGTTAAACAGGAAAGTGTTCCAACTGATTAAGGGGTCGTCTTTCCTGACAGTGGTGTCCGGCGCCATCACAACCCATAGGTTTTGGGTCGTTACAACGTGGTATCAGAGCACTAGGTTCTCTTAGGTTTCACGAGTCATGAGCAAGTCTAGTAGAGTTTTGCGGATCGGTACGGAGACGTCTGTACTTATCTTCGAGAGGCTATAGGGTTGTAGGAGTACTTCCCTTCTTGATTCCTCATCGTGCGATTTGATTCCATTAAGGCTTATGACTATGTTTCTTCCTACTCAATCTTATACGTCACGAAGCTCTTGCTATGATTCGAGGCTTTGAGGAATTGAAATGGTGCTACGGATATAGTGCGAGATGTTTTCCACGTGCAGTTGGTTAGGGGTATTGTTGTTGCTCTGCAGAAGAATAATATGTTGTTTCAGCTCAGTAATTGTGTTTCTGAGGACTTTGAGGCTATGTTAAGGTTGTTATGATGCTTACGATTGGATATCGCGCGGTGTTGATAGGATGGTAGGATGCTTTCCCATATGTAGGGGCAATGAATGACTTGAAGGAAGGTCTTCTCAGGGTGTGGTTTCGAGATTTCAGTATTTTAGTTCCGGCGGAGGAAAGTCACTTGGACTATGAATCGCCCGGTTCGGATTGAGAAAGTAGTAAGCTTGGTGCTATCGAGCAAAGTGGAGTATTCACCTGTGTTGTGGTATCGTCGTTTAATTGAATAGGATATGTTAAATTCGCCGGTGCTATAGCTCTTAGGTCGCATGGGGTTAGAGTGCTCTGAAGCGGTGTTGAAGAAGCCGTTGTCAGAGATCGTGGCGTGTAGTGGTTTAGAATTGAACAGTTACCTCTAATGAAGGCAGCTCGAGAAAGATGGTCTTCGGAGAGTTCGAAGTTATGGTGATCTGCTGGCTCAAAGAGCTACAAAGAAGGATGTTGAATTAAGGACTCAATTGAGAAGCACGCTGTGAAGGAAGATATGTGAAAAGTGATAGGTGGTGGTTCCATTTCAAAAAGGCCAGGTGTAAGGAAAGGAAGTCGGGTAGTGCTTAAAGGAATGAGGTTAACCAAAGTGGGGCCACCACCTGCAGTTTGGTTGTGGGGTTGTGTCCTCATGGAGTTGTGGATTGTCGGCATATTGGCAAGTTGTTACAGCTAAGGGAAAGAAGTATAGCGGTAATTGAGCATGGCATTCGATAAATGTGTGCGAAGTTGGTCCTATTGGACCAGGGTTAGGGTTTGGAAGACTAAGAATTCGTGCTTAAGGCATAGGCAAGTTGTAAGGGTAGCGACTCAGTCACGTGCTTCGTTGAAAGGGTGTTCATGTGCTAGGAGAGGCTTGGAGTTGATTGTATTTGGGGCCAGTCAGAGTAGTTGAATCTCAATAGTGGTCCTAATGAATTGAAAAGTTAGAGAATGCGGTGTTTAAGGGTTTCAGGCAGCAGTATAATTATGGATCGAGCTTCTGCAGTATAATCTCGAAGAGGAAGGAAGATGGTTGGAGTGTTCTATGTTATTTCAGCACGCTGGATAGTATCGGAGGAGTGAGACAAATAGACTCCGGGTTGTAGAAAGATTATCAGGAGGTTGTGAGACGGGTTGCGGAATTTAGGCAGCATGGTCTCGTGAATCAAGGTCACTCGGGATGAGTGATGGTTGAGCTGCTATGAGTTGAAGGAAGTTACTATTACCTTTGAGGAAACTAAAGATGATTAAAAGAAGATAGATTGGTTAGCAATGGTTAAAATGGCACAAGTACGGCAGTGATAAGTTCCTTCAGCATGATTGAGTACGTGTATGGTCTGTGCAAATATGTGTGGGGCCTGTCGGCCGTCGTAATAGATTTCAGTTGGAAGTATTCAAGTGCTATGGATTGTTAGGTGTAGGCGGGTCTCAGAAAGGTTATGGTGGTTCAGACCACTACTTAAGGATTTACATGTATTGTGATTGTGAGAGCTCACTTGTGTGTTGTTATGGTTCTCAGGAATTGAGGTAAGTAAAGGCTCTATATGATGGAGTGTTCACCCTAATATTGGTTCAGGAGTTATGATGGAATTCTCGCACTATTTCATTTTGGCATGTTAGGTGCAGTTAGCAGTATGTAACTGGACGTAAAAATCGAGATTTGCGATTCGGTGATAACAAGGATGTCATGATGCTTGGAGGAGGAAGAACAAAGGATTTAAATGATTAGAATAAACTGATATTGTCTTCATTGTCATCTAAGTTCGGTGTTTGGTGAAAGAGGCTTTGTATCCTGGTTACAGGTAATTGAATTGTTTTACAGCCTTAGGGTGGTCGGTGGTATGGATGTGCATACTTGTTACCTTGTGTGGAAGGCCGTGGGAGCTAGACCGCGGGAAGATTGCATAAGTGTGACATGTAGTCACCTGATTGGTTGAAGAATTAGACCAAGTATAAAGGAGTGTAATATTGCTTAATTGAGAATTTATGCTTGGAAGGCGTTCGGCTCAGTTGGTTGTGGATTGTGGGATGTTTAGCTCGGCTATGATGGTTGTCCTCGTGTGTATAAGAAAAAGGAAGCGGGTGGTCTGGACCCAGGTAAGGCTATCAGCCTAGTTCAATGGGAGCAGAATCAGCTTGAAGTGGGTGAATGGATTTAAACAAGATTTTGGGCTTCATGCGAGTCAGAGGTGTTCATTTCAGTATGGCACTCCCTAGGGAGGGGTATTGGGATATCAGGTGTTGTCCCGTCTTCGTCAAATTCATGTGAAATTGTGATTGTGCCGTGTGAGTTGTGGAACGAGTTGATAATTTCTTATGTATTGAGGTTCCGCGTAGTGACGAGGTTATGTGAGCAGGATGGCTACTGAAATTTAGATTATATATCGCACCTCAGTCGTGCTGGAGTTTTGTTGCATATGGCTCTATCAGTCTCCCCAGAATGGTATTATGCACTTAGCGTGCTTGTGACCGATATTCAGTTTGTAATAGTGAGCAATTCAGCTCCGTGTATATTTCTTATGTAAATCTTATGATGGGATCGGGTGGCAGGCCGCCACGGGTATGTTATTTCGATCGGGTTGCATGCCGCAACAGTGTGATGTTGAGCAAGGCTCCTGTAATTATTTTCTTGTGTTTTACATCGTAATTTTCTAAGGAAATTTCATATTAGTTGCGTGAGGTAAGTAGTCCCTTCCGGAGTCATTTCCTTATGTGTTGTGTTTGAATTGTGGCCTATTGGCGTATTGTGGCATCATGTGAGGCTAATGGCCGTGTTTGGGGTGATTGGTTGTCAGAGCAGTTCATACTGGGTGAGATAAAATTTATAAATCTGGGATCGGTGTGATAAGACTATGCAAGTATATTACAGGACAATCACCAACATTGGTTGTAATGAGATGATGATCTTAGTCAGGAGAAAGGATTCAATGTTTAGTTAACTCTGGAGTTGGTTAGGAATTTCTACACATTTTCTCTGTTGTGGTGGTATCGTCAGCATTATAGCAGGATGTATGTATGTATCTTATAAGGTGCTTTGAAAACATCAAATTCGTAGAATTTTGGCTATTAAGGTTCAGGGAGCGTCATTGTGGTCAGATGATGGATTATGCGGTGTATGGTGCTGATTCAGCAAAGATACGCAGTTGTGTTCTGGTGCCTCGTGTGGTAGTTGACGTGGTGTTCACACATTAGAAACAGGCATGGAAGAGAATTTCAAGTGTTGGAACTGGGGTCTGAGTTTATTTATATGGATAAAAGAGAATATCTTCAGATTTTATCAAGCTAATGTGCTCAACTGGGTTGTGGTAGCACGGGCAGGTGCACGAGGTGTTAAACAGTGATTTCAGATAATTCTGGGGCAGTTTATGGCACGTTCGAGGACGAACGTCTGTTTAAGTGAGGGAGAATGTAACGACCCGACCGGTCGTTTTGAGATCCAGCGCGTCATTCAGCAATTGGGAGTCATGAACAACTTCATTTCGGGTATTGCGACTTGTGTCTATGGTCATAGTTGAAATTCAGGAGGTTCGGAGTTAATTGAAAGAAAAATTCTCATTTCAGAAGCCTTAAGTTGATGAAATTGAGTAAGACTGGAATTTTGATTAACGGCCTCGGAATCAGGATCTGAAGGTTCCAGCAGGTTTATATGGTGATTTAGGACTTGGGCGTATGTCCATATCGGGATTTGGATAACCCGAGAGCGTTTCAGTGTATATTGTGGAAGTCAGCATTTTTTATGAAATTTCCTAAGTTTGGCTTGAAGCGCATTTCAATGATATTGATGTCCGTTTGGGATTTCGAGTCTTGGAATAGATTCGTATGGTGATTCTGGAGTTGGGAGCGCGATCGGAAGTGAATTTGGATGTCCGGAGGTCATTTTGAAGTCATTTGGCTAAAGATTGAAATTTGAAGGTTTTTGAGAAGTTTGACCGAGAGTTGACTTTTTGATATCGGGGTCGGATTCCAGTTCTGAAAGTTGGAGCAGGTCCGTAATGTTGAATATGACTTGTGTGCAAAATTTGGGATCTATCGGATGTGATTTGATAGGTTTCGGCATCGGATGTAGAAGTTTGAAATTTCAAAGTTAATAAAGCTTGAATTGGAGTGCGATTCATGATTTCGACGTTGTTTGATGTGATTTGAGGCCTCGAGCGAGTTCGTATCATATTTTGGGACATGTTGGTATAATTGGTTAAGGTCCCGAGGGCCTCGGGTGGATTTCGGAAGGTTAACAGAATGAATTTCGGATAAAAGAAAGAAGGAAGAATTGAAGAAACTTTATGCTGCATTTTTTTTGATAGCAAATTGTGTGTCGAAGAGCTAACGTTGGAAGCGTATATAGAAGAATCTATAAGGAATCAGAATATTTGTAACACACGAAAGTTGTAGATCTTGAAGTCTAGTTTTCAGAAAATTAAACCATTTGTTATTTGTAGTTTTGTGCAAAGAGTTATGACTAATTGAATATGGCTGGTGGAGCAGTTTTGCCAGAATTTTCTGATGCATGGAGCCGACATTAGAAGCTCATATCTCGGGATCTATAAAGAGTTATATGGTGCACAACCTATTAAATTAAATATCTTTGAGTCTAGTTTCTATATCTTCAAACCGTTTGCTATTTGGATATTTCTACAAGAAGTTATGGGTGTTTTAACAGAAGGTGTTCAACAAGGAAATATTTTAATAGGATGTACAACCTGTGCAGCATAAGTGCAAGGTACAACTCGATGAAGCAGGGGTAGATTCTTTAAACACGAAGTTTTGCCATTTCTTTCATTTGGCTTGGATGATTTTGGAGAGCATTTCAAGGGGGATTTCATCAAGCATCAAAGGTAAGCTGTTTCTACTTATTTCCAAGTTAAATACAAGATTTATTACATAGATTTGATATGAGAAATTGGGAAAAATATGGGAACATTACAAGGAAACCTAAATTTAATAAAATTTGATTTTAGCCACGAATTGAGCATGAATATTGGAGCAAATTGTGTGATTGAACTAGTAAAGCCTCGGGTACAGATTATCTTCAAGAAATTTTGGAATCTGGGCACGTGGGCCCGAGGGCATTTTGGTCAATTCAGTGAGCGGAGTTGGGAAATTATATAATCTGAATTTTTAGCAAATATGAGAGTATATTTTCATTGATTTTTCATTGTTTTGTTATTTTGGGGGCGTTGTGCATCCATTGGAGTCGTCGGAAGGGCTTGGAAGCCGGTTATGGAACTTCAGAGCGAGGTGAGTCTCCTTTCCAACCTTGTAAGGGGGAAATGTCCACATAGGTTCCTTATTGCTATGTATACATGTTGGGGGGCCAAGTACGTACCAAGTGATGAGATACCATACGTGGCGACTATATTGCTATGTTGGGTAGCTTTAGGACTCACAAGCATGCCTCTATGTTCCCTATTTGTACCTTTGTATGTGTTATGAGTTGTCATTACTGTTGAGGTGATATGGAAAAGTGAAACATTATGATTCAAATCCCAGTTGACTATCCGTGGTATTGGCACAGTTCTGTTGAATTGGTACACATATGTACTTATATATACGCATTTGTTATCGAGTCAGCACACGAGTCGCAGGTATGATGCGCGACCGTGGGTTAGCTTACTATTATCGAGTCAGCACACGAGTCGCATGTATGATGCGTGATCGTGGGTCATCTTATCATTATCGAGTCAGCACACGAGTCGTAGGTACGATGCGCGATCGTGGGTTAGCTTATTATTATCGAGTCAGCACGCAAGTCGCAGGTATGATTCGCGATCGTGGGTTAACTTATGACCTCAATCCTTATGACCACCCTTACGACTCCGGCCGGTTGTCTTGTCCTGGTATGTGTATGATCACTTGAGTTCTGAGTCACTTATAACTGGATTGTTAGGTATTGGTTAAGAGGAGATTTTGGTACTTTGCTGTTCATTTGTCAGTTATTATCTGGATTATGTTATTTGCTATGTACTTGTTGTTTACTGTCTCACATGCCTATTTCTTTAGCCATATCTCGTCATATATTATATTGATGGACCTTAGTGAGTATCTAGTCGACCTCTCGTCACTACTCCTTCGAGTTTTGACGTGATACTCACTGGGTACATATATGTATATGTACTCATACTACACTTTCTGTGCATTTTGTTGCACAAGTACCTTTATAATACAGTGATCGATTTAGGGACTTATAGGGGTTGCATTCAACCAGAGGCGTTCCACAGCTGCCGGAGTCTCCCTTCTGTGTACTTACATTTTATATTTATTGCCTTTGTCAAATTTGTTTTTCGGACAAGCATTGTATAATTGTATAAATTTTTAGAAATTGCTCAGGGACTTGTGTCACCAGGTTCTGGGGATGTCTTGGTATTTCTTTTTTTGTATTAAGTTGGTTTCTTGCCGTATTTAAATTATGAAATTTATTTATTTAATAATGAAAATGCAAGAACAAGCTTCGATTCTAAAATGTTAAACAGGAAAGTGTTCTAACTGATTAAGGGGTCGGCTTGCCTGACAGTGGTGTTCGGCACCATCACAACCCATAGGTTTTGTGTCGTGACAAAATGTAATGACCCGACCGATCGGGTCGTTACAAAGAGGTTTCGACCTTAATGCTGAAATTGCAAAAATCAAGGAGGCCATTGAGAAGGCTCAACAATGTCCGAATATCTCTTCACCTGAAGGTGAGGCTTCTGCTGTTCAAGTCTCTTCGTCCCCAGCTGCTCCTGTTCCCTCTTCTAGTGAAGTCAATCCCCTTTCCAAAGTAGTTTATGAAGTTGGTTCCTCCTTTTTTTTTTCTTTTTTTTTTCAATTGGTGGTTACCCCCAGTCTCATCGGGGGTAAGTTTGGATCCCTTTAAGTCCCCAAATGACAACTTAGGGGCACCTGAATGCATATAAACTTTATACGGCTAAGTATAAGTTAATACTTAATTTACTTAGTCGTTAGTATATTAATGCAAGTATGACTTTTTTTTTGAGTTTCTGTTCCACTCTTTAAGTCTTTTGCATGCTTCATTTTTGAGGTTTAAGTTTTACCTCTGAGTTTTGCATATAAAATGCTTGGACTATCTGTAACTTTTTGTAGTAGGTACGGTTTTATGAAAGAGGGCCCCTTTGTTTTTATCGACACTTAATGAAGAAGACATCTCAACTTCATAATGGTGTAAAAATGCAATAGAGAGATAGGAATTTTTCACATGTTTAACAATGTTTCTGAAGAAAGTTTTTGTGCCGACCTTTCATAACATTTTACATATGTTTGATTATCGTCTAAAACTCATGTTGCAACTGTTTTCTTTTAACAGGTTTGATATACACTTGTATTTCGTAATTGTTTTCCTTATGTAACAGTTTTTTCGAGTTAATACAAGGGAATAATTGTTTTTTGTTTGTAACAGTTTTCATAAAGGTATGGGGTTTTATCCGTAACTGTTTTTATTGACAACAGTTTTTAACAAACACGAGGGTGATGCTTTTTCATTCGTAACTGTTTTTCTGTTTGTAACAGTTTTTTGAATAAATGCAAGGATAGTGATCTTTCATGCGTAACTGTTTTTTTATTGATAACAATTTTTTGTATGAGTACTAAGATTTCATAACTGTTTTTAGTTACAAAAGTTTTCTAAATGAGTACAAAGATGATGATCTTTATCCACAACTAGTTTTAGTTACAACAGTTTTCTAGATAAGTACAAAGATGTGCATTTCTCCCTCGTAACTAATATTTTGCCTTTTAACCTGAACATTTGTTTACGTCTATGAGCATTGTTCGAAGGTTTTTGAATCAGGATTTTGTTCTTTTGAGTCGTTGGCTCTTCGGATTTGCTCGTATCACTTGACTTGTTAGCTTCCAGCTCATAGGCGCCTTTCCCAGCAATGCCTCGTACTTTGTTAGGGCCCTTCCCAATTTGGGTTTAACTTTCCCGCACCATTTTCTTTTGTTTATTGGAAGACTTTCTTGAGAACGAAGTCCCCAATTTTGAAGTATTGGAGGTGAGATTTCCGGTTGTAATAACGCTTTATGATTTGTTTTTGAGCTACCATACGTATCAGCGCGACATCTCTTCTTTGTTCGAGCAAGTCTAGATTAGGTCTCAACTCGTCACTGTTTGTATCTTTCGTGGTTGTTGTAAGCCTTATACTTGGTTCGCCAATCTTCACCGGCATTAAGGCTTCTAAGGCATAAACAAGCGCGAATGGAGTTTCTCCCGTGGCTATTTTTGAAGTTGTTCTGTAAGCCCATAGCACTGCCGGTAATTCATCAGGCCAATATCCCTTGAGTTTCTCTAACCTTTTCTTTAGGTTGTTGATGATGTCCTTATTCATTGATTCAGCTTTCCCATTAGCCACGGGGTGATATGGTGTTGAAGTAATTCGTCTGATTTGCCATCTTTCGAAGAATTTTTTAATTTGTGAGCCTATGAACTAAGGGCCATTATCACATACGATCTCCTTCGGTATTCCTAATCGACATATTATTTTTCTCCATATGAAGCTTTTTACTTCTTTTTCTCGCACCTGTTCAAAGGCTTCTGCCTCCACCCATTTCGTGAAATAGTCAGTTAACACGAGTAAGAACCGTACCTTTCCTTTAGCTATGGGAAGGGGTCCCACTATGTCCATCCCCCATTTCATGAACGGCCATGGCGATATCACTGGGTGCAATAACTTTGCTGGTCGGTGCATGTTGTTAGCAAATCGTTGACATTTGTCGCATTTGGATACGAAGCTCTCAGGCTCTTCTTCCATCTTAGGCCAGTAGTACCTAGCTCTGATTAGGGTTTTGACCAAGGATCTTGCTCCCATTTGATTTCCACAGTGTCCTTCGTGGACTTCCCTCATCACGAACTCCGTTTGGTTAGGCATTTTGCTAAAGGACCTCCGAACATTTTGCGATATAAGGAATTGCGAATGAGGCAGTACCGTGCAACTTTTCGGCGAAGTGCTTGAGCCGCTTTTTTGTCTTCAGGTACGGTGCCATTCTGCCAAAAATATAAATTTTCATTTCTCCAATCCCAGGTTAAATTGATAAAAGTTACATCATTTTTATCTTGGTGTATTGCTGAATGGAACATATGGACGACAATTGTGTTGTCTTCATTTGTTACTTCCGTAACTGCTGCGAGGTTAGCCAATGCATCTGCTTCTCCATTTTCCTCTCTAGGTATTTTTATTACCTTCCACGTTTTGAATTGCCTTACGAGATCTCGTGGCTTTTCTAGATACTGTTGCATCCAAGTATCCCAAGCAATATAAGTCCCCTGCATCTGAATTACTACCTGATGAGAGTCACTTTTGATTACGATTTGCTCGATTGAGAATTCTCGTGCCAGTTCCATCCCTGCAATGACAACTTCGTACTCTGCTTCATTGTTAGTTATAGGATAACATTTGATAGCTTGCCGCGTCTTTTCACCCGTGGGTGATATTAAGACTATGCCTAAGCCGACACCTTTACATTAGAACCATCAGTAAATAAGGTCCATAGACCCGAATTAGCACCGCTAGAGAGTTGTAACTCTTTTTCCACTTCAGGAACAATGCTATTATTAAAATCAGCGACAAAATTAGCTAACGTTTGAGACTTTATTGCAGTCCTAGGCTGATACATTATGTCATGCTCGCTTAATTCTATGGCCCATTTGGCTAACTTTCCTGACAATTCCTGTTTATGCAGAATATTTCACAATGGATATGAGGTCACAACAGTGATCGGATGACATTGGAAATATGGTCTTAATTTTCTAGATGCCATAATTAGAGCCAATGATAATTTTTCTAGATGTGGGTATCTAGTTTCAGCATCTAATAAAGTCTTGCTTACATAATAAATTGGAGATTGTTTACCTTTGTCTTCCTTTACCAGTACTGCACTTATGACAATTTCTGCAACGACAAGGTAGATATACAACCTCTCCCCCTCTTTTGACTTTGATAGCAACGGGAGTTTCGGTAGATAAGCCTTCATATCTTTGAGAGCCTGTTGACATTCTCCAGTCCATTCGAACTGATTTTGCTTCTTGAGAACCGAAAATAATTTAAAGCTTTTCTTGGAAGACCTGGAAATAAATCTTCCTAAGGCTGCAATTCTGCCCGTTAGTCTTTGAACTTCCTTTTTGTTCGTAAGTATATCAAGTATTTCTTCACTAGCTTTAATTTGAGAAGGATTTATCTCTATTCCTCTATTTGATACAAGGAAGCCAAAAAATTTACTTGATTCTACACCAAAGGCACATTTTTCAAGATTCAATTTCATATTATACCTGCGTAAAATTTCAAAGGTAATAGAGAGGTGCTGGAAATGATCCTTCGCATGTGTTGATTTTACTAGCATGTCATCGATGTGAACTTCCATCGTGTTTCCAGGAACAGGAACATCTTGGTCACTAGCCTTTGATACGTGGCTCAAGCATTTTTCAAGCCAAAAGGCAAGACATTGTAACAATAAGTCCCCCTGTTTGTAATAAAGGAAGTTTTTTCCCCGTCTGAGGGGTCCATTTTAATCTGATTATAACCATAGTACACATCTAGAAGGCTTAACAGTTCATGAAATGCAGTGGTATCAATCATTTGATCTATATGTGGTAATGGAAATGAATCTTTGGGGCATGCTTTATTTAAATCAGTGTAATCTACGCATACTCTCCATTTACCATTCTTTTTAGGCACCACTACAGTGTTAGCTAACCAGTCAAGGTAGGTTACCTCGCGTACTAAACCAATTTTCAAGAGTTTTTGTACCAGAGATAGGGTAAGGGCTTGAAATTATCCTAAGGGGAACGTGTTAGGCACCCCTCAGAATCCACAAATGTGGTTCCCAGCCAAATAACTTTTTGAATTTGTACAACTTGCAAGTAAGCAATTATTGTCTAAAATAGTAGATGGTTTTGAAATATTCGCAGTCTAAGCACACATATGTTACTAGTTTGAAATATTCAATAGCTAAATACATTTTGAAAGGGATCATAGTCTAAGCATGTATATTGGATAGGGGTATCCTAGGTTTGTTTATAATATGGATCACATCAATGCAATACCCGGTATGACACTCCTCAAAGAGGGGCTACACGTGGTATTAGCGCACCGATCATCATATCCATATCTACCCTTTCCCACCGCGTAAAGGTAATTAGATCGAGTGTTGGTCACGACCTCTATTGCATGTTGTTACCCGCCCCTTCCTATTAGTCCTGGAGGAGTTTAGGACTTCTATCCTATGAGGGAGGTTCTAGGAAGTCCCTCATGTTTAAAGTCAAAATACTAAGGCGACATATAAAAACAGATAGAATTGCAGATAAGTGGGATAACATATAAACAGAAAAAGGCTCAAGTACCTCCACAGATAATGCAATGAAACAACATGACTCAAACACAGCTAAGGTCTTGGTTTTTTAAATCCAGATCCTAAAGCATAGTATCTAAGTGATAATAACAGAGAGGAAGGTTCATTACATAACTCAGAGAGGAAGTCTTAATTAGTTTTTCCTACTGATTTTAAGCTTGTTGGAAATTAGACAGTGCACAGGAAAGAAGCATATTCCGATTTTAACAACCTTAATTACCTAAATCTTGCCTAGGCATGGAAGGATGCTCAATTGTTACCAGAATTATTGAAACAGTGTAGGAGTTGTTTTACCTAAATCATGTTGTTCTATGTTTTACAAGAGATATAGGATTATTGCCAGTTTGTTTAAAACATGGGGAGACTGTTTTTACACCCTTTTCATGCCTCAATAGTTTTACTAGGTGTGACTGAGCGAGTACGAACAAAATTTTAAACATGGTATATAATATGCACACATAGAAGCAGAATGATTTATACGCAAAACTCCTAAAAACAAGGTTTCTAGATGCACAACATGATTGCAGACTTTACTAAAGCAGGATTCCTAAGTGCATGGAAAGTACAACGTTAGGCATGGTTTCGAAATATTCATAAGTGACAGTTTATTTTAGGATGGTTATTTACCCTAGAGACAGGATTTCTAAGTGCATAGAAGGTTACAACATTATGATTGTATGAGTAACAATTTATATTGAGGTTGTCATTTATTCTAGAGACAGGATTTTTAGGTGATAATGTCAAACGAGATGCTGAAAATAGTACACAATAAAATCTGGGAGCATGGTCTCTAATGTATGATATGCTGGCATGTATTGATCCTAAGCATGGATTCTAGTGCGCACACGAAAATGTAAACCTAAAGCTTGGTCACCCTTGATATTTATAACATGTATACTACCCTCCCTTTTCACTAGACATCCCCAATATTCGTTTACAATAATTATTACAAACCAGTATTGAATGAATTCCATAAATAGAAGAAGGAAAAATAAGACGTTATCTATAGGGAACCTTCAAACAAGCCCAGATTTCCATAACCTCAATGCTAGAATTGTTTCACTGCCTTTCTCATATCCGGGTGTATCAGAGTTCCCTAAGGACCTCAAGGGATCCCCGGTAGTGCTCACACCCAGATTTCATAACCATAGTTGAGTAAGTTCAGTGTGGAAGGGCCAGCCTTAGTGTTTAATAGTTCAGAGGTAGCTCAAGGGTCCCAAGGCAGTCACACACTAAAGGGGCAGAATTTGGGACCTAAGAGTAGGGTTAGAGTGCTTGACATAGTTTTGAAAAGATTCAAGTAGGAAAAATAGTTTGAGAAGAGACATTGCCTTATAATTTTGTGAAATTAACAGAGGGAGTCATTTAGTAAGACAGTTTTGAAAAGGGTGATTAATAGATAACAGACCACACAAAGAACCAGGATAAGTCTAGCAACATCCAAAGAACACAGAACCAGGACAGGTTTAGCAACCACAAATAGGGTAATGAGGGATTGGGGACAAGTATAGAGCATATAAGGTAAACACATAACAGGCAGGGGTCTTTTGCACTTGGTGCAGACAGTAAGACATGGATTCAGGAACATAGTTATAGAATTAGTTATACCTGAGGGGACTCATGGGATTGGGAGATAGTATAGTATAGGATCATACTAGACATGACAACATCAAAACAATTTAAGGTAGTAACTTTGTAGAGGCATACCCTAACTAAACAACCAGTACACAAACATAAAAATAAAGTAGAGTCACATTGAGACAGATTATAAGTTCATAAGGACATGTTGACCATAAAAAGGTAATACATAATTTGGAATACTAGATGAAGCAATGGGGGCAAGGAGTTTAATTACATGATGAACAACAAAATAGTAGATAGAAACATATTAGAAACATGATGAATTGAAGCAAAAAAGGAAACATATTGGTTTGGGAACTTGAATTGAAATTAGGACATACCAGTAAAGAAGACAGTAAACACAAAGTGGAGGATAAGAGAGCACAATGGTTAGCCTTGGCTTGCAGCCGGCTAACTTAGATCAATAATAAGTAACACGGAAAGAGAGCAGAAAGCCTTTAGTTGTGAGAGAGAGAGAGAGATCTTTTGAACTAATGTCTTCTTTTTTCTTGCTCATGAGAGACTAAGTTACTTATAGCTTTAAAACAGGCAGAAGAATAAGGTAAAGAAAATAGTTCAGTAGTAATTATAGAAATATACCAATTAGAATCAGATCAGTGCAAGGACTTCCTTTAATCAAGGGAGTTAAAATTCAAACGATAATAAGCAATGGTAAATAAGGAATGAAATCATGTAAGACTGAACATGACATATAAGGAAACATGCCAAAGTACAATACAAGTATATCACATGCAATATAGACTAGGTTCACGGATTCCAATTAAGGAAAATACATTAGTTTGACAGTATGGTCGAGTATAGAATAAGGTAGGAAAATATTTTATAAGTCAGAAAATCAGTAGAGAATATCACAGGAAAATCAGCGAAGCATGTCAATCACAGGGAATCAAGGGATTTGAATAAGAATAACATTAGCTAAAGGAAATTAACACGAATTACACGGAATAAACACCTAATAGGCAATAATTAGAAACCCTAGTAATCAAAATAGAGTGAAATCACACGAAATTAGGTATTCACGTAGAGCATAACATGAATTACAGAATAAATGTAATATAGGCAGGAGAAGCGAAGATTGAGAGACATTGATGAACAAAAACTTAGTAGAACCACCTAATAAGCAAAGATAATAGCAGCTAGAAACCCTAATAAGCAAGCATTGGTTAAAAGTCACGGAGTCATAGAGTATTCATGAGATCCCAGTAAACATAATAGAATAGGTAAACATATTATCGAAAACAAACTCAGAGCCACAGATTAAAAACCAAGAACTTTGGTTTTTTTTTAATGAAATTACTCAAACACAAGGTAAAAGGTTCAAATAAAGCTTAAACATAACGAGAATCATAAGATAATACTTAAAATCTGAAGGGAAATCATTTTTGAAAAGAGGTTTGAAAACCCTAGTTTTGAAGATTAAGGGCCGTTTTGAAAAAATCAGAAATTCTTTCAAGGAAACAGTAGAATAACTCATAATACGCCTAGATCTATTATAGATCTAAGCAAATCATGGGCTAATTATTAGTGTTTCATAGAGATAACCCAAAGAGAAGGAGAATCAGTTAAACAATCACAGGTTTTAGCCAAAAAATGGTGGGATCTTACTCGGACGACCATAAACGGTCGGAGAATGGCATGAGAGGTCATGGGAGATGAGTGAACCACTTAAGGTTCTATTGAGGGCCTCAACACAGTGTCAACCCGGCGTGGGAGGAGAGCCTAGGCTGGGGGTGATTGTGAGACAGCCATGGTCACAAGTAAAGAAGTGGCCGGTGAGGGAGCTTAGGTCTGGCAGAGGGAGTTTGAGAGAGAGGAGAGGAGAGGACGGCGGAGTGTAACGAGAGAATGAGAGGGGAAAATGAGGGTTTGGGGTAGGTCATTTAGGATTAATTAAGGAATGGAGTGACCTGAACCGTCGATTAAAATGATCAACGGTCCATATAGAATGGGGTATTGGGTCGTGTAGGCTAGTGGATTGGTCCTGGGGGTGGCTGGGCTGTTTTAATCAGATTTGGGCATGGTTTAATTAGGCTAGAATTGAAAATGAAATTAGGCCATTTGTTAAATAACCCATAAAATAGATAAATAATTTATAAAAATGGTTAATAATTATAGAAAAATTAAATTGATGCTTAATGGATTAAATTAAAGTGATTAATTAGTATTTAAAATAAAAATACCTAATTATTGAGTAAACATAGCATGAAACATATAATTAGGCTATAATTGCAAAGTTATTGCAATTATAGCCAAATAGTGTCATTTCGGCTAGTTATGAAATAATTTGCCCTTAACAGGATCAAAAATAATATCTTAAATCAAGAAATGTTTTGGAAATCATTTTTAATTAATTATTAGAGATAAAATACTGGAAAATTAAAAATAAATTAAATAAAAATATAGGAAAATTATACAAAAATACCAATTGTTATTAAACCTGATTTTGAAAGCATATATGGAGAATTAAAAATAATTTGATGGAAAATTGGGTATCAACAACTCCCCCTCTTTACCCGGAAAGGATGAAAGAGTTGTCGGGTAAAGATATGATGGTCAATTTTGACCGAGCGAAACTGTTCGAAGAGATTTAGGCCGTACCCTGGTTTTTGAGTTGCCTACATATCCCTGGTTTTACAGGAATCAGGCCGTATGTAGTTCAGGAGTCATCGACGAAGTATACCGATGAAATCTTTTATAAGAACAGACGCAACATATAGGCTGGATGAGTGAGCGGTTTGCGGTAATGGTTAGGAGAACTAGAGCGAGACTGCTCCTGCTAGGATAGTCGTTGCTTGACGGATTACCTGCGAATAAGACAACACAATCGTATATTGTGCGTAATTTTAAACATGATGCAAATTCCCGTCGGACTATGAATGATGTCTTTGGACGGTTAAGGATGAAGTCCTCGGACCATGACGTCCTGGGCCATGAATTGCTTGATTGCAGGATTCGCACGCAACGAAATGATGTTCTCGGTACATGAGGATGATGCCTCCAAACCATGATGCCTTCGAATAATGATATGCCAAATTGAGAGGGTTCCTCAGGCCATGACATGGTGTTCTCGGGCCATCAAAATGGTGCCTCCGAATTATGACGCCTTTGGATAAGTTGGCGATATTTCAGCCCATGGAGATGCAATAGTATGATGCGGACAAGACAAATCTTAGTCTTGCGAATTGAAGGGCAAAGCTTAGCCCGAAAGAAAGGTGAAGTAAATAATGCTTCAGACATCGCTTAGTCTCGACGAAAAAGTAAATTGGAGGCATAGCTTAGCTTCAAAAGGCGAAAAAGTAGCCTTATGCAAGGGGAGGTGGAGCTTAACCTCGGAAAGCAGAAAGGTAGCCTTATGCAAGAATGCAGATGGAGACAGAGCTTAGTCCCGGAAGGCAGAAAAGTAGCCTTATGCAAGGGGAGGTGGAGCTTAACCTTGGAAGGTAGAAAGGTAGCCTTATGCAGATGCAGATGGAGATAGAGCTTAGTCTCGGAAGGCAAAAAGTAGCCTTATGCAAAAATGCAGATGCAGATAGAGAAACATCTTAGTCTCGGAAGGCAGAAAGGTAGCCTTATGCAAAAATGCAGATGCAGATGGAGATAGAGCTTAGTCTTGGAAGGCAGAAAGGTAGCCTTAGGAAAAAATGCATATGGAGACAGTGATTAATCTCGCAGGGCAGAAAAGTAGCCTTATGCAGATGCATATGGAGACAGACCTTAGTCTCGGAAGGCAGAAAGGTATCCTTATGCAAAAATGCAGATGGAGGTAGAGCTTAACCTCGGAAGGCAGAATGGTAGCCTTATGCAAAGGGAAGGCAGAAAAGTAGCCTTATGCAAAAATGTAGGTGGAGACAGTGCTTAGTTTCGGAAGGCAGAATGGTATCCTTATGCAAAAATTAAATGAATGACAATAGAAATTCTTAGCTGATAATAAGTTGTGGTACTGCGACCATTGTGGGCATTGTGGTTATGAGGCATCGTTTGTGTTGATAATAAATGTCGGCGTGTGCGGCGGTTTCTGGAGTTCTGTCTTTGAATAGCACATGTCCTTTAGGCGGATAGTGTGCTTTGGGCTTTTGCGATCCTTTGTGCTAGCATCTAAAGAAAAATCGTGAGTTCTGTAAATGGGGAAGGTTAGTTCGTATCTCCGCAGGCTTTTCTTGACTTGTTCAGCTTGATCTGATGATATTGTTCATATTATTGTGGTAGCGTTTGCTAAACGAAGCTATTTCAAGAATAAGTATGCATGTTTTTGAAAAATGTAGTATAAATATATAGTTTAAAATAGCTTTTAGATGAACGGACGACCGTGACACAGTTCAAGACATTGCAACCTCTCCTGCTACGAAAGTTTGAGGATCCTCCTCAAAATTCTGCCCCAGTTTGATTTGTTGTGTTTCTGACTGTTGCTCGTGCGGCGATCGGCTGAACTTGCTTCAGAATTTTGAGGGCCCTCCTCAAAATTCTGCTCCAGTTTCCAATTGCGCGAGAAAATGAAATCTTTATTCAATTGTGACCGAACCTATAGGGCTGCCTACGTATCCCCTCTTAACGGGAATCAGGTCAGGCGTAGTTCAATTTACATCATCGAGAAAGCATAAAGACTACACATAGTAGCGTTTGACTGCATCTGAATTAATTGTCTTTGGCCAGACTTCTCCGTCCATTTCTGCAAGTATAAGTGCTCCTCATGTCAGTACTCGATGAACCATATATGGACCCTGCCAATTGGGAGAGAATTTCCCTTTGGCTTCATCTTGATGTGGGAAGATCTTACTTAACACCAACTGCCATGGCGTGAACGATCTTGGCTTGACTCTTTTGTTTAAGGCTCTGGACATTCTATTTTGGTAGAGTTGACCATGACATACTGCATTCATTCTCTTTCCGTCAATGAGGGCTAGTTGCTCATAACGGCTCTTTACCCATTCTGCATCGCTGAGCTTAGCTTCTTGTATGACCCTTAGGGAAGGAATTTCTACTTCGGCATGAATGACAATTTATGTACCATAAACCAGCATATAGGGGGTTGCCCTGGTTGATGTGCGGCCTGTGGTTCGTTATCCCAGTAAAGTAAATGATACCTTCTCGTCCCACTGCTTGTGCTTTTCTATCATCTTCCTCAATATCTTCTTGATGTTTTTGTTGGCGGCTTCTGCGGCTCCTATCATCTGAGGTCTGTAGGCTGTGGAATTCTTGTGCTTGATTTTGAAGTATCTCACACATAGCTTTCATCAGGTCACTGTTTAGATTGGAATTATTGTCGGTGATGATTGACTCTGGAATTCCGAATCGACAAACAATACGGTTGCAGACAAAGTATGCCACGACTTTCTTAGTCACTGCTTTTTAGGATGCTACTTAAACCCATTTAGTGAAGTAATCAATCGCTACCAAGATGAACCTGTGTCCGTTGCAGGCGGTAGGCTCGATCAGTCCAATAACGTCCATTCCCCAGGCGGCGAACGACCAAGGGGTGCTTGTTGCATTGAGCTCGTTTGGAGGCACCTTTATCATATTTGTGTGTACCTGAAAACGGTAGCATTCCCGGACGTACTGGATGCAGTCTGTTTCCATAGTCATCGAAAAATAACCGGCTCGGAATATCTTCTTAGCCAAGAAAAAACCATTCATATGTGGACCACATGTCCCAGCATGTATCTTTCCAATAACTTAGATGCTTCCTTTGCGTCGACACATCTTAGTAATCCCAAGTCGGGAGTCCTTCTGTACAGAATTCCGCCGCTGTGAAAGAAGCTATTGGACTATCTGCAGAGCGTGCGTTTCTGAGTATGATTTACAAGCTCTGGGTACTTTCCTTTCGCCAAGTATTCCTTGATGTCATGAAACCAAGGCTTTCCGTCTGCTTCTTCTTCAACATGGGCACAGTAAGCTGGCTGGCTGTGGACCTTCACTGAAATAAGATCGATGAAATGTTTATCTGGATGTTGTATCATAGATGATAGAGTGGCCAATGCATCGGCGAACTCGTTCTGAATTCTGGGGACGTGCCGAAATTCTATCTTCGTGAACCTCTTTCTCAATTCCTGCACGTGGTGAAGATATGGTAGTATCTTGGAAGTTTTAGTGGCCCATTTTCCTTGGAACTGGTGTTTTAGCAAGTTTGAATCACCAATCCCTAACAGCTCCTGAACATTCATGTCAATGGCCATGTTGAGTCCTAAGATACAGGCTTCGTATTCCGCCATATTGTTGGTGTAGGGGATTCTGAGTTTGGCAGATACCGGATAGTGTTGACCAGTTTCGGATATCAAGACTGCTCCAATACTGACTCCCTTGAAATTCACCGCTCCATCGAAGAACATCCTCCAGCCATCATAGGATTCTACAATGTCTTCTCCTATGAATGATACCTCTTTATCGGGAAAGTATGTTTTCAGGGGTTTGTATTCTCCATCCATGGTGTTCTCAGCAAGATGGTCTGCTAATGCTTTTCCCTTGACTGCCTTTTGAGTCACATAGATAATGTCGAATTCACTCAGCAGGATTTGCCACTTGGCCAGCTTGCTCGTAGGCATGAGTTTCTGAAAGGTGTACTTCAAAGGATCCATCCTTGATATGAGGTATGTAGTATAGGCACAAAAGTAATGCCTTAGCTTCTGAGCTACCCAAGTCAAAGCGCAGCAGGTGCGTTCTAGTAGAGAATACCGAGCCTCATATGGAGTGAATTTCTTGCTTAGATAATAGATGGCCTGCTTTTTTCTTCCTGTTTCGTCGTGCTGCCCCAGAACGCAGCCGAAAGCTCCATCTAGCAGTGCAAGGTAGAGTAATATAGGTCTACCTAGCTCAGGTGGTACTAATACTGGTGGTGTTGACGGGTACTCCTTAATTCTGTCGAAGGCCTTTTGGCAATCATCAGTCTATTTGGTTGCGGCGTCCTTCTTCAACGTCTTTAAGATCGGCTCACATATAACTGTCGATTGTGCTATGAACCAGCTGATGTAGTTGAGACGTCCCAAGAAACTCATCACCTCTTTCTTGTTCCTCGGTGGTGGTAGTTCTTGGATGGATTTTACTTTTGACGGATCCAATTCTATTCCTCGGCGGCTGACAATGAACCCAAGTAGTTTCCCAGCAGGCACCCCGAATGCACACTTTGCGGGGTTTAACTTCAGATTGTACTTTCGCAATCTATTGAAGAACTTCCTCAGATCTTCTATGTGGTCTGCAACTCTCTTCGACTTGATGATAACAACATCCACATATACTTCAATCTCCATGTGTATCATATCGTGGAAGATAGTAGTGATAGCTCTCATATAGGTGGCCCCAGCGTTCTTCAGGCCGAATGATATCATCTTATAGCAGTATACTCCCCACGGTGTAATGAAGGCCATTTTCTCAGCGTCTTCCTCATCCATCTAGATCTGATAGTATCCAGCGAAGCAATCCACGAATGACTGTAGCTCATGCTTGGCGCAATTGTCAATTAGGATGTGTATGTTCGATAAACGGAAGTCGTCTTTCGGACTGGCCTGGTTGAGATCCCGGTAGTCGACACAGACCATGACCTTCCCATCTTTCTTTGGTACTGGCACAATGTTATCTAACCATGTCGGATACTCGACTACCATGAGAACCTTAGTGTTGATCTTCTTGGTGACTTCCTCCTTGATTTTCAAACTCATGTCAGGTTTGAATTTTCTGAGCTTTTACTTTACCGGCGGACAGATTGGGTCAGTTGGTAATTTGTGAGCAACAATAGAAGTACTGAGGCCAGTCATGTCGTCGTACGACCATGCGAATATATCTTCGTATTCCTTTAGAAATTTTGTATATTCTTTCTTCTCTGACGGCGACAAGTGAATGCTGATTCGAGTTTCATTAACATTTTCTGAGTCTCCCAAGTTCACAATTTTGGTGTCTTCCTGGTTCGACTTAGGTCTGTTCTCAAAACTCTCAACTTCTTTAACAATCTCATCAGGTATATCATCCTCTTCTGAATCAATGTCCGTTTGTTGCGTTGTCTCGTTGCATGTAACAGTCATTGTTCATCAAGACAAGTAATAGTAATGTTGTATAGATAGAGTAGTGAGAGAAAAACAATAGTAATAAATATTGATTAATAAAACTTAAAAGCGCTTTTGATAAATTGAATAAACGTTTTGAACATTGAAGATCTTATTGTAGGAATTGAAAAATGCGAAAAGAGAATCATTTAGTAAAAACAATGAATAATGCTTGTTTTAGCCTTGCTACCCCGAGGCTCGTCGGGCTCTGGTTGTTCCGATGGTCCAAGTTTTTAGATATGCTCCTCTACTTACGGCCTGTACGGAAGGGATTTCCCCCCCTCCTCCTCGAGAATAACACAATAATCCATTCACTGTCCTCCAAGAATAAGTTCCTCAATGCTGCAAGTGCCTCTTCTTCATCTGACCCATAGATAATGCCAGCCTGATGAAAAGTCTGCTCTAGACGCGGTATCAGATGCTCCCGTGGGTAGTAAGGACCGCGCCATGGTGGCAACTATCTATTGAATTATTTCCTAGGTATATTCGTATCCTAAACCGAAGGTGGTGCCATGTTTCTTGATCTTTATGGGTTTGGAGATTCCTTGGAGATTCTTGTCGAGCCCTTTGCCAGGCTCGTACTCTCGATTTTGCTATCCCACCAGTTGTCTTTGTCTATGGCATTGACCTGTTCAATGTGGTGGTAGGTCTCTCCACCTAGCTTCCTTCTTGCCTTGATTGCCGGAATAGTATGGCGACTGTAAATAGGATTGCTTCCATCTTCATGAATGATCACTTCCTGGTGGTTCTAATTCAAACTTCACTGCCTGATGCAACGTTTATGCTACGGCCCCAACAACGTGTATCCTTGGTCGTCCTAAGAGCATATTGTAGGACGCTGATACATCTATTACTTGAAAGTCAACCTCGAACTAAGTCAGCTCCATCTGCAAGCAGAAACTGATCTCGCCAATAGTGGACCTCTGAGAACCATCAAAAGCTTTCACATTTATCGATCCATCTCTTATCTCATGCAAGCCTTTGCCCAATTTCATGAGTGTTATCAACTGACAGATATTGAGACTAGATCCCCGTTGATAAGGATTCTGGTGATGAAATTGTCTTCTCATTGCACAGTGATGTGCAGTGCTTTGTTGTGACCCAGCCCTTCAGGTGGCATCTTGTCCTCGTGGAAGGTGATCTTATGGATTTCCATCACTTGGCCCACCATATTTGCCATTTCCCCACCAGTGATATTATTTGACACATATGCTTTATTCAGCACTTTTAACAAAGCATTCCTGTGCGCCTCGGTGTTTTGCAGCAAGGAAAGAATGGATATCTGAGCTGGGGTCTTGTTCAGCTGGTCGATGACAAAATACTCCTTAGCATGTACCTTCCTCCAAAGATCGTCTGGACCCGTCTCGATAATGGGTGGCCTATTGGAGTCATGTTTGCTTGATTCAGCCAGATGTTCAGGCGTATAGACTTTACCAGTTCTCGTCATACCCTATGCCGCGGTAGCTTCTTCAATTTTGACTTTGCCATTCCTTCATGCTTCAGCCACATAATCCCATGGCATAACATTTGTATAGAAAGGTGGCGTGGTTGATATTTCCACTATAATTGGTGCATCTAACCTCACCTCGAATGGAACATGTGCCTTAGGTGGCAGGACTACAACCTCAAATGGTGCGGGTGTGTTTGCCGGAGTCATGAATTCAACCTCGATTGGTGTCGGTGCCTTGGCAGGTGGCGCTGCTTCAAACTCAAGAGGTACATACATATCAACCTCAGCATCCTCAGACGGCTGAATCTGAACTATGATCGGGTTGAGAGTAACCGCTGGTTTCTTTGGGTCATTGCCTTCTTTTATCAACCCAATTGACCCCTCGGGGTCCCAATCTTCTTCTGATTCAATCATGTGGATGCCTCCACCCTTATGGTCCAGGAGAGGATTGTTGTTGACGTTAGGAGCAGATTCTTTCGCCACAATGATCTTGTTATCAATCAAGGACTGTATCTTATCCTTCAAAGAGCGGCATTCATCGATGGTGTGTCCTTTTTTGCCGGAGTGGTATGCACATGACTTGTTTAGGTTAACCAACTGAGAAGGATTCTCGGAGGGTACGGCAGGGATGGGGGTGACATAACCAACAACCTTTAGTTTCTCATACAGTTGGTCGATCGGTTCGGTAATGGCAGTATATTGTTTTGGAGGTTTGTGATCAAAATTAGGCCAGGGTCTAGGGAAGTTTTGGCGTGCAGGAGGTGATTGATAGTGGGAGGGTCAAGAGTTATAGGTGTGGTAAATAGGAGCAGGTTGGGAGTATCTGGGTGAGGTATGTTGATATGTAGGGGGTGGAGATGATTGATATGTTAGTGGTGGTGCTTGGTATGAGGGTGAAGGTGCTTGGTAGTTTTGGGTTGGTTGATATGTAAGTAGAGGTGTTGGGTCGGTTTGATACTTTAGTGGGGATTTGGATCTTTGTGAAACCATCACGGCTCCCACATCCCTTTACTTGGACACACAACCGGATTGTAGGGCCTTGTTCGTAGCTTGCAAGGCTTCAAAATTAGTGACCATACCACTCTTGATTCATTCCTCGATCCTTTCACCCAATTTGATAATGTCGGAGAACTTGTGGTTCTTAATCACCATCAACCGCTCGTAGTACTGTGGATATTGAGTGTGGACGAAGAACTTATTCATTTGTTCCCCGTCTAAGGCATGCCTGACCTTAGCAGCTTCGGACCTCCAGTGAGTAGCATACTAGCGAAATGTTTCTGTGGGCTTCTTCTTCAGATTCTGGATGTAGAACACATATGGTGCATTCTCTTTATTAAACCTGAATCTATACATGAAGTCAGACGCCATGCTCACCCAGTTTGACCACTTCCTGGGGTCTTGGCTGATGTACCAAGAGAGTGCATCTCCTTTTAAGCTCCTCATGAACAACTTCATGCGGATCCTCTCATCTTTCCCCCACTCCAACTAGCTTGTCACGGTAGGTACTTAGATGGACCCTTGGATCACATGTACCATCAAACATTTCTAACTTAGGAGGTTTTTACCCCTCGGGTAGTTCGACGTCGGGCTATATGCAGAGGTCTTCATAGTTTAGCCCCTCGACTCCTTTGCTTCCCTCGACGCCTTGAACCCGGCTGGTCAGCTTCTTAAGTTCCTCAAACAAGTTCCTGATAAGTAGATCATTTTCATCAGACTCAGGTGTGTATGAGATAGGTTGAGTGGAGTGTGGCATAGTCTCCACGTAGATAGGATTGTTGTGGTGGCCTGGTGCATGGGTGTAGAAATGGTCGTTTGTGTAGTTCTGAGGTTCTGGGATAAGTAGTGAAGTGTTCTTTGGAGTATGGCAGGTGTTACAGTGTTCTGGAAGGGTTTGATTCTTTGGTGGAGTGGTGTGATGATGAGTTGGGGGATGATTTTGATGTTTTGGGATGTTTTGAAGAGGTGTAGGATTCTGGGTTTTAGGGAGGTTGACGTCTGGGACGCTGAGGGTGAATGAGAGGTTAGCCAAATTTCGCACTTGATCAAGCTCTTCTTTGAATTTCTACAACTTCATCCCAAGTTGTGATATATTCTCTTTTGAGACCCGAATACCCTGGCCATCAGTGGCCTCTACCTGTTCAACTGTGTTTTCCTTCCTAATGTTGCCAGAATCTTCCATTTTCTTCTTGCCGTTGTCCTTGCCTATGGGAGGACTAGGAGGTGGAGAGGGTGGAGATGGTGGAGGGCCCTTGGATCTTGTGAGGTATGACGATGATGCCAGAGTGTACGAACCAACCTTTGGGGAGAAGAATAAAAAGAAGGAAAACAAAAACAAAACAAAAGATAGCCAAGTCAGTGAGGATTATGAAAAGTATTTGTTGTATTTAAACACATTGTGCGAGAGTGTAAAGCGTGTCCTAGTTTGGGTGCTTCGTTGTGCCCGAGGTAGGCCTAGCGACAAACTGATTTGGAGAGCTTGCAATGCTAAAATGCCTCATTTCATTAATGTAAAAATAGACGAGTCCTAAAACGACACTAAATAAGCAAGAAATAAAATAACTGATGGCCATTGGCCTTATTACATCAATAAAGCGAAAAAGTAAATTCCTATCTACTTGATCCTAGAATGACCTTCCCCAAACTCGGCATCCTTGATTCCCTCGAATAGATTCCCCAGCTCGCGGAGTCCTAACAGTATGTATGCTCTGGCTCGATGTCCACCTTCGGTCCGCTCAGCCTTTTGACAGTCTTTGACCCTCTTGATGAATTTACCCTCCAGCTCGACTATGGCTCGTTCTAAGTGTTCCAGCTTTCTATTGGTACTGATGGCCATGTCTTTCCATTCCTCAATCAACTTCTTGCTGGACTCATGTGTCTCTCGATGTTCGTTCTCGCATTCACGGATCCTTTTGGGTAGTTGATTGTACTTGACCCGTGCCTCGGCTTTTCATCTATGATCATGTGGCCTCGGACGAACCCTGGCCCACCTAGACCATCCCAATTGTCTTCTAACCAACCCGAATAGAAAGGCGTACAACCTGCATGATATCTGTCTGGCTCAATTGTATCTTTTTCCATTACGATCTTACAATGCCACATGTGTTGAGCGTGACACTTGTGAGGACTATCATCATTCTGTAAGTCAACCCGGAAGTGACTCATCTTGTCGGCCCTCGGTATGACTTGCTTTCTACCCGCTTGTCTCATTACCCGGAGAGGGACGTAGGGATATGTTCCTCTCAAGCCAATCAGTATCAGGAATGGTGAATCTCTTGACCGGACAATGAACTCTTCTGTCAAAAACCACTCAAACATCTACTGGACTTGTTCCTCGGTCATATTACCGAAGAACTCAACCCACTCTTTGACATTCTCAAGTTGAGCAAACATGTCAGGGAAGTAAATCATTCACTTTGGATGGTGGAAAGCGATGTGGTCACTCCACGCCCTTCGCTGAACCTCTTGTCGGTACTGGCCCTTTTGGAGATGTTCTAATAGCCAGAGTTGTAGTAATAATTTGCAGCCGTTGAAGTGTTTTTCTCCCCGTTGGCATTTCTCTAAGGCTCGGTATATGTCTGAAATTATCATAGGTACGATGCTGATGTTTTGCCCACCAATTCCCTCCATTAGTGTCTTGGTAACCCTAGCCAACCTAGTATGGATTCTTTATTTCTTCATCAGAAATACAATTAGACCTAGGAAGCAAACCATGAAGACGAACACCCTACGGTGAATGTGTCCCAAAGATGTGATGACGAATTCATCATGGAAGGTACGTTATGATTTGCTATGGCCGTACCTCTCATACAAGTAATCAAAAGGGATGTATGATTCCTTAAGACACCCTAACTCTGCATTCTTCTTCAAACCCATCATTTTTAAGAATCCCTTGCCTATGCGGTTTTCAGGCATTAGCAAACCCGAAGTTTCCCAAACTAGACCAGCCAATCCTCCTTTTTATTCTAATAATGGTGTCATTTCGATATCCCTGAAGCAGAAAACAACCCTTTCACAATCCCAGAATAAGGTGGCAGCCTCTATCATCATGTTATTAGGTTGGATGTCCAGGAGGGATGGCAGATTACCCAGATACTTCTTGACGAATGTTTTGTCACTAGAGTGCAAGTCCTCCCACCAATTCAGAAGTTTTTGGTTGATGTTGGTGACCATGCAGAATCTGGGGACTTCGTGCCTCATATTTCTGCAAGGCAAACAAGGTTAGACCCTGATTCCCACCAGACTCGAATATTTAACACCAATGATTAACACGAAAAGCATTTAATTCTCCAAATAAGTGCACATAACGTGATGATGCTCGTTGGGATTTATGGAAACCCGGTGGACCTTGGACAAGGCTATCTTAAAGTCTATTGTGCGGACAACGCGTTAGCCTGGCTAGGTTTGACCATGATGCATGCAATAGTATAACGAAGTTAGATTTCTACGGGGTTTTAGACTGGTACCCTTGAGCGGACAACTCAAGGGGGAAAGGTGCGAAATCGTCGACTTCACTGCTGATCGACTAGTTTTACCGCAAATAAGTCTTTCTGAATTTAGGGGGTAATAATATAGGAAGGGCGCAACCACTCATCAAGCGTTGCTATAGGATTTGTTTTGGCACGAGTGGAGTATGATGTTGAATCATGATTATGCAATAAACAGTAAAACATGTAGACATGTATTTGCACGTTATGAAAGCAGTAAGTACAACAGTTTATAATTTAAAAAGAGGTTACAAAGGAATGAAACAGAAAAACATGTCAGTTACTTTTAAAGAAAATTAAATGCTTAAAGAGATAGACAAGTAATTGCACATAAGGGGAGTGGGAAGAGGTAAAAATTCACAAAGTCATTTGAGAATGGTAACAGCCTGAAAATCCCCAGCAAAGTCGCCATGCTGTCGCGCCCCCTTTTTCCCAACTCATTTCGCAGCCGGTTAAAGGGTTTTTGACATTGGTTGGGACAACTCGTTTCCTTTGGGAAAGATGTTTACATGTTTTTGAAGAGTCTCCACCTAACGAGGTAAGGTGCGTTAGGGAACCTATTTGGGAGGGTTAATTTACAAACAAGTTTAATAACCATAGATAGGTTAAGGGCTTGAAATTATCCTAAGGGGAAGGTGTTAGGCACCCCTTAGAATCCACAAATGTGGTTCCCGGACAAATAACTTTGTGAATTTGTACAACTAGCAAGTAAGCAATTATTGTCTAAAATAGTAGATGGTTTTGAAATATTTGCAGTCTAAGCACACATATGTTACTAGTTTGAAATATTCAATAGCTAAATAGATTTTGAAAGGGATCATAGTCTAAGCATGTATATAGGATAGGGGTATCCTAGGTTTGTTTGTAATATGGATCACATCAATGCAATACCCGGTATGACACTCCTCAAAGAGGGGCTACATGTGGTATTAGCGCACCGGTCATCATATCCATATCTACCCTTTCCCACGGTAATTAGAGCGAGTGTTGGTCACGACCTCTATTGCATGTTGTTACCCGTCCCTTTCTATTAGTCCTGGAGGAGTTTAGGACTTCTATCCTATGAGGGAGGTTCTAGGAAGACCCTCAGGTTTAAAGGCAAAATACTAAGGCGACATATAAAAACAGATAGAACTGCAGATAAGGGGGATAACATATAAACAGAAAAAGGCTCAAGTACCTCCACAGATAATGCAAAGAAACAACATCACTCAAACACAATTAAGGTCTTGGTTTTTTAAATCCAGATCCTAAAGCATGGTATCTAAGTGATAATAACAGAGAGACAAGTTCATTACATAACTCAGAAAGGAAGTCTTAATCAGTTTTGCCTACTGATTTTAAGCTTGTTGGCAGTTAGACAGTGCACATGAAAGAAGCATATTCCGGTTTTAACAACCTTAATTACCTAAGTCTTGCCTAGGCGTGGAAGGATGCTCAATTGTTACCAGAATTATTGAAACAGTGTAGGAGTTGTTTTACCTAAATCATGTTGTTCTATGTTTTACAAGAGATATAGGATTATTGCCAGTTTGTTTAAAACATGGGGAGATTGTTTTTATACCCTTTTCATGCATCAATAGTGTAACTAGGTGTGACTGAGCGAGTACGAACAAAATTCTAAACATGGTATCGAATATGCGCACATAGAAGCAGAATGATTTATACGCAGAACTCCTAAAAGCAGGATTTCTAGATGCACAAGATGAATGCAGACTTTAATAAAGCAGGATTTCTAAGTGCATGGAAAGTACAACGTTAGGCATGGTTTCGAAATATGCATAAATGACAGTTTATTTTAGGATGGTTATTTACACTAGAGACAGGATTTCTAAGTGCATAGAAGGTTACATCATTATGATTGTATGAGTAACAATTTATATTGAGGTTGTCATTATTCCTAGAAACATGATTTTTAGGTGATAATGTCAAACGAGATATTGAAAACAGTACACAATAAAATCTGGGAGCATGGTCTCTAATGTATGATATGCTGGCATGTATTGATCCTAAGAATGGATTCAAGTGCGCACACAAAAATTTAAACCTAAAGCATGGTTTCTACCCTTGATATTTATAACATGTATACTACCCTCCCTTTTCACTAGCCATCCCCAATATGCGTTTACAATAATTATTACAAATCAATATTGAATGAATTACATAAATAGAAGAAGGAAAAATAAGAAGTTATCTATGAGGAGCCTGCAAACAGGCCCAGATTTCCATAACCTCAATTCCAGAATTGTTTCACAACCTTTCTCATATCCGGGTGTGTCAGAGTTCCCTAAGGACCTCAAGGGATCCCGGGAAGTGCTCACACCCAGATTTCATAACCATAGTTGAGTAAGTGCAGTGTGGAAGGGCCAGCCTTAGTGTGTCAGAGTTTAGAGGGAGTTGAAGGGTCCCAAGGCAGCCACACACTAAAGGGGCAAAACATAGGGACCTAAGAGTAGGGTTACAGTGCTTGACATAGTTTTGAAAAGATTCAAGTAGGAAAAACAGTTTGAGAAGCGACATTGCTTGAAATAATTTTGTGAAATTAACAGAGGGAGTCATTTAGTAAGACAGTTTTGAAAAGGGTGATTAACAGACAACATACCAAACAAATAACCAATATAAGTCCAGCAACATCCAAAGAATACAGAACCAGGACAGGTTTAGCAACCACAAACAGGGTAATGAGGGATTGGGGATAAGTATAGAGCATATAAGGTAAACACATAACAGGCAGGGTCTTTTGCACTTGGTGTAGAATGTAAGACATGGATTCAGGAGCATAGTTACAGAATCAGTAATACCTGTGGGGACTCATGGGATTGGGAAATAGTATAATATAGGATCATACTAGACATGACAACATCAAAACAATTTAAGGTAGTAAATTAGTAGAGGCATACCCTAACTAAACAACCAGTACACAAACATAGAAATAAAGTAGAGTCACACTAAGACAGATTATAAGTTCATAAGGACATGCCGACCATAAAAAGGTAAGACATAATTTGGCATACTAGATGGAGCAATGGGGGAAAGAAGTTTAATTACATGCTGAACAACAAAATAGTAGATAGAAGCAAATTAGAAACATGATGAATTGAAGCCACAAAAGAAACATATTGGTTTGGGAACTTGAATTTAAATTAGGACATACTAGTAAAGAAGACAATAAACACAAAGTGGAGGATAAGAGAGCAAAATAGTTAGCCTTGGCTTGCATCCGACTAACTTAGAACAATAATAAGTAACACAGAAAGAGGGCAGAAAGCCTTTAGTTGTGAGAGAGAGAGAGAGCTTTTGAACTAGTGTCTTCTTTTTTCTTGCTCATGAGAGACTAAGGTACTTATAGCTTTAAAACAGGCAGAAGAATAAGGTAAAAATAAAATAGTTCAGCAGTAATTATAGAAATATACCAATTAGAATCAAATCAGTGCAAGGACTTCCTTTAATCAAGGGAGTTAAAATTCAAACGGTAATAAGCAATGGTAAATAAGGAATGAAATCATGTAAGACTGAACATGACATATAAGAAAACATGCATAAGTATAATACAAGTATATCACATGTAATATAGACTAGGTTCAGGGGTTCCAATTAAGGAAAATACATTAGTTTGACAGTATGGTCGACTATAGAATAAGGTAGGAAAATATTTTATAAGTAAGAAAATTAGTAGAGAATATCACAGGAAAATCAGTGAAGCATGTCAATCACAGGGAATCAAGGGATTCGAATAAGAATAACATTAGCTAAAGGAAATTAACATGAATTACACGGAATAAACACCTAATAGGCAAGAATCAGGAACCATAGTAATCAAAATAGAGTGAAATCACACGAAATTAGGGATTCACATAGAGCATAACATGAATTACAGAATAAATGTAATATAGGCAGGAGAAGCGAAGATTCAGAGACATTGATGAACAAAAACAGAGTAGAACCACATAATAAGCAAAGATAATAGCGGCCAGAAACCCTAACAAGCAAGCATTGGGTAAAAGTCACGAAGTTATAGAGTATTCATGAGATCTAGTAAACATAATAGAATTGGTAAATGTATTATCGAAAACAAACTCAGAGCCAATAATTAAAAACCAAGAACTTTGGGTTTTTTTTAATGAAATAACTCAGACACAAGGGAAAAGGTTCAAATAAAGCTTAAACATAACGAGAATCATAAGATAATACTTAAAATCTGAAGGGAAATCATTTTTGAAAAGAGGTTTGAGAACCCTAGTTTTGAAGATGAATGGTCCTTTTGAATAAATCAAAAATTCTTTCAAGGAAACACTAGAATAACTCATAATACGCCCAGATCTATTACAGATCTAGGAAAATTACGGGCTAATAGTTAGGGTTTCATAGAGATAATCCAAAGAGAAGGAGAATCAGCTAAAAAATCACAGGTTTTAGCCAAACAATGGTGGGATATTACTCGGACGGCCGGAGAATGGCATGAGAGGTCATGGGAGATGAGTGAACCGCTTCAGGATCTCTTGAGGGCCTCAGGACAGTGTCAACCCGGTGTGGGAAGAGAGCCCTAGGCTGGGGGTGATGGTGAGACCGCCATGGTCACCGGTAAAGCAGTGGCCGGTGAGGGAGCTTAGGTCTGGCAGAGGGAGTTTGAGAGAGAGGAGAGGAGAGGACGGCGGAGTGTAACGAGAGAATGAGAGGGGAAAATGAGGGTTTGGGGTAGGTCGTTTAGGATTAATTAAGGAAAGGAGTGATCCGGATCGTCAATTAAAATGATCAACGGTCCAGATCGAATGGGGTATTGGGTCGGGTAGGCTAGTGGGTTGGGCTTGGGGGTGTCTGGGCCGTTTTAATCAGATTTGGGCATGATTTAATTAGGCTAGAATTTAAAATGAAATTAGTCCATTTGTTAAATAACCCATAAAATAGATAAATAGTTTATAAAAATGGCTAATAATTATAGAAAAATGAAATTGATGCTTAATGGATTAAATTAAAGTGATTAATTATTATTTAAAATACAAATAACTAATTATTGAGTAAAAATAGCATGAAACATATAATTAGGCTATAATTGCAAAGATATTGCAATTATAGCCAAATAGTGCCATTTCGGCTAGTTATGAAATAATTTTCCCTTAACAGGATAACAAAATAATATCTTAAATCATGAAATTATTTTGGAAATCATTTATAATGCAATTTATAATTAATTATTAGAGATAAAATGCTGGATAAATTAAATAAAAATATGGAAAAATTATACAAAAATACCAATTGTTATAAAACCTGATTTTGAAGGTATATATGCAGAATTAAAAATAATTTGAGAAACAATTGGGTATCAACAGTGAGGAAATATGGCGAAACTGGTTTTAGACCTTTTCATGCATCAGTAGTTAACCTAGGTGTAGAACATGATATCTAATATGCACATATAGAGATGCAGAATGAGTTGTATACAAAATTCCTAGGCAGGATTTTCTAAATGCATAAAGTTACAGTACTTGAACATGCTTTCAAAATATGCAGTAAGCATGAGAATGAACTGTTTATTAGCGTATTGTTATCCTAGGCACGATTTCTAAGTGTACCACAATATTATAGCAATATTAGACCTGGTTTGCATGAATAGCAGATTTATATTAACGTTTAATCCTAGAGTATGATTTTCTAAGTGATAGACGATAATACCATAATGAGATGCTGAAACAATAACATGGGACCTAAGGAGCAGGATATTTAATTCATGATATATTTTACATACATTAGTCCTAAACATGAGTTCTAGGGCATATGTAAGAAATGTAAACCTAGAAGCATGGTATCTACCCTTTAATAACTATAGCATACACATTACCCTTCCCTTTTCACTATCCAGCCCCAGAGGTGTTTACAAATAATTATTACAGAACATTGGCATAAATTACATAAATGTATAAAGAAAATAAGAAGTTACATTATAGGGAGCCTACTGATAGGCCCAACATCTCCAGAATGCCTCAATGCCATTGATTCACAATCTTTCACATGATCCAGGCGTGTCAAAGTTCCCTAAGGATCTCAAGGGATCCCGGGCATTGCTCACACCCAGATCCATAACCAAACTTGAGTAAGTAAAGTGTGAAAGGGCCAGCCTTAGTGTGTCAGAGTTCAGAGGGAGCTCACAGGGTCCCAAAGTAGTCACACACTAAAGGGGCAGAACCTATACTTCTAATAGTATGTGAGAGTGCTTGATATAGTTTTAAAAGAGTTGAGTTGGTAAAAACAATTTGAAAATGATCATTCTGAAATCAGTTTTTTGAAAGAACAATAAAAGAGTTTTACCCTTAGTGAAAACAGTGTGAAAGGAAACAGGACAATCGGTGACCAAATCAACATGCACAGTTCGAGGGAAACAAACACAGACAGGGAAAAGGGAATTTGGGGACAAGTAGTTCATATGTGTAAGTATATTTTCACACAGGTAAATATCAGAGAAGTATTACAGGACTTAAACAGTCACAACACAGTCTATCACAAAGTGTTCACACTAGCAACGTAACAACATTAGATTGAGGGGTTACAGGATTGCACACTATGTTCAGGGAAAAGTTCAGGGTTACACAAGTACATGCTTATAATGTACTGGGGTCAGGGGGTACGACATAATTGTAGTAAACAAGTAAGAGAAGCAGTAGACATGCTGCAAATGGGGAAGGGGTAATCACATCAATGAACTAGTAATTAGACATGCTAATTGCAAGGTAAACAACAGAACCATAAGTAGAAGCTTAAGAGAAATAAAAAGAAGTGCATTATGTAACGACCCAGCCAGTCGTTTCATGTGTTAGGACTCCGTTCCCGTGAATGACTCTTCCCATAGCGACTACTCGTGCCTTATGACTTGTGTGGGCCGGTAGTTCGAGATTCGAAAGTGTTTTGGCCAGTTTAGAAACACTTGGTTCCTGAAAGCTAGCCTATTTGGCTGATTTTGGTTCCGAGTAGCATTTTGAGCAAACGACCACGGAATCGAGTTCTGACAGCTCCAGCAGCTCCGGATGATGATTTCAGACTTGGGAGTGTGTTCGCCTCGGGTTT
>ML298716.1:0-35528 GCA_005239495.1 Nicotiana undulata
TACTCTATATTTCTTCCATGTCTCTTATGTACTTATTTATGTGTCTTACATACTCGGTACATTTTCGTACTAACATCCCTTTTGCCTGGGGACGCTGCATTTCATGCCCGCAGGTCCCGATAGACAGGTCGAGAGCCCTCCAAGTAGGCTATCAGCTCGGCGGAAGATGTTGGTGCGCTCCATTTGCTTCGGAGTCGCTTGTTTGGTTAGTATGATTTAGACGTGTATTGTTTGATATGACGGGACTCTATCCCGACCTTTATGACACTTATGTACTCTTAGAGGCTTGTAGACATATGTCGTATACATGAAAGATTGTACGGCCTTGTCGGCCTATGTTTTAAATTTATAAATGATTATGTTGGCATATTAGGCCCGTATGTCACGTGTATATGATAATGTAATAAGAAAAATACGTCACGTTGGTACTCTGTCGAGTAAGGTATCGGGTACCCGTCGCGGCCCATCGGTTTGGGTCGTGACAAATAATTTAAGTACTCAATTAAAAATCGATTTATTTTTAGTATGAATAAATTTTTGTATACTTAGCGAAAGAAAATTACCAATAAAAAATGTAAAGACAAAGAATTAGATTATTAAATAACAAAGAACTAGACTAAAAATATAGATGACTAATATATACCATAAAATTTTAGAAACTTTATATAAAAAAATATACATATATATAAGTGTAATAATAAATTTAAATAGCTACTTTTATAGTCTGTTTGGTTCGATTTTTTTGGTTATTTTTTGATTGAAACTAAAACCAAACCAAATTTGATCGGTTTTTAAAATTCAAAATTAAAACCAAATCAAACCTAAAATGTATCGATTTGTTTGGTCAGTTTGGTTCGATTTTTCGAGTTTTTATGAACACCCCTACGTGAGATGTGTTACACTGCGCCTTCCTGAGATTCTTTGGAAGGGCGACGTATGACTAAGCAACCGATGTCAGGGTAGTTGTTGTCCGCCGAGTGAGGTCCCCTCCACACGCTAGACGACATTGTCAGTGTCGTGCGGGAAAACCAATGTCAACAATTGAGAGAACAATAATGAGAATTGAATAAAAGCTTGATTGCATTAATGAAAGCTATTACAAAAAATAAGGCAACACGGTGTCGAGGGGTAGAGACACCAGTACAGAGAATTGCTTGCTAGAAAATTTTGTATGCTTGATACCCCCTAATAATGCTTAAAAAAATAAACCAAAGTTACATGAGTAGACCAAACTACGCTAGAGAAACATAATGAAAGTATATGGAATAAATTACTCTATATTTACAGGGAAAAGGACTTAGTTTTCTACAAAGGTAGAAACATGTCCGTTGGCAGCAACTTTCTCTCAGGCATCACAATTTGCGTGCGCGGCATTGTCTGCGCGCGCGCTGCTGTTGGCAGCTGCTTGCGGCTGGGCGTTAGCGAGGGAAATCGATGGGACGACAGAGGCACATGCACGCTTGTCACTTGGTGCGGCCAAGATCACGGGGTTGTCTGTAGCGCAAGGCGTTGGGAGGCTTGCTAGGACGTCACCGGGCGCGTCCAAGGGGTCATGGGGCATGGCTGGAAAGCCGCCCACGACAAATGTCATGTATAGTAAAAGCAATGTCGGTCAATTTTGAAAGTTAGTTTATTTCTTCTTTAATAGTCTTCGCCTAGATTTGAGTCCGCTATTTTTTTTCTCTCTATATAATTGATCGAGGCAGAGTCAAAATTTATAATTTATATTTTATGAACTTGTCGTTAAACTCATAATTGTCTTGGTTACTGGACTCATAATTACATGTCACACTTCCTTTGGGGGATAGAGATTTTTTTTAAATTAAAGTGACATTAATCAAAATGAGATTATTTAATTAATTTCAGAGTCATCATTTGGAATAATTCATGCGGTCACCGGTTTATTTTAAATCCCAAATTGAGGAATTTTGACTATGTTTTAAAGCTTGCAAACACAGAACACCGGATAAGGAATTATGTTAACCCGGAAGAAGATGTGAGGCACTCCCGAATTCTGTGATTCTAGCACGGTCGCTTAACTATTAATAATTGGCCAAATTATCTGATTTATTACGTGTTATAAAACTATTGTGCAAATTTAACTTTCTAAACGCTTAATAGAATTTTAATTGCTTTTACAATTTATGAACTTTATTTGAACAAGTCGTGATGTCGTGCACTCGTTTGTTTTGTACACATTGTGAATTGCGTCACGGGAATCGTACCCATAATCTACAACATGTTTATTTTATTATTGTTTGAAGTTATGATCGGGTCACATAAAATACGCACCCGAATTAGGGATTATGTATCACGACTATGTCACGAGAATCGTATTCATAGTCATGATGATTTAATTACACGGCTAAAGCAAAACTAGGATGTTTGTGACTTATTTCCTAATCTAATTTGAGATTATTGGTAAAGTCGTAATTGATAGAAAAACTCTTTGTAAGAATGATTATTGAATTTTTGACCAAATCCATTTTTTGACCAAGTTAAGGGAGATCAAAGGGAATAGCTCATAAGATGACAGGATGAAGTAATCATTCAAGTGGACCGAATCAATTTGACCGTCAGCATCTGTGGTTTAAAGGCAATCAAGTTATGAAATTCTAATAAGATACGGTTACTGCATTAGCTGAATTCAAACAAGTATGAGCTCAATTTCATTAGATATGGGCGAAAGACCTCTAATGGGCTAGGCAAATTGTTTGTGGATTTTAAGTGAGGCCCAGTTGTGCTAACCCCTTATAGACAGAAGGGCATCAGCACATAACACTGGGCTCAACATTGAGCCCAAGTGGATAAAGATACTCCAATAATCAACTGGTAACAGGATTTCGGGATATTTGCATCCGTACCCGTTTTTTGTGTCACGTTTTAACTTATACCTGCTTTGCAAAAAAAATTGCAAGCGTACCCACTTTTCGCATAAACTTCAGGCATACGGGCCTGAAGTAGCAAAGGCAATCACACAAACTTCAGCATTCTAGGCTTTTTCTAAAACTTCAGCACTAAATAAGCTGAAGTTTTGTCTTGGATTAATTAGTTTTGTCATAAAGCTTTTTCCAAAACTTCAGCATAAGTGCTGAAGTTATTTAGTTCATTTGTAAAAATTTCAGCATTAAATAAGCTGAAGTTTTGCACATGCAGGAAGGGCGGTGCCCGAAGTTGTAAAAATTAGGATATAGATTAAATAATTTTAAAGATATGTGTCTAGGTTAAATGGGGGCGACATGTTGAAGTTATTTAGTTCATTTGCAACCACTAAATAAGCTGAAGTTTAGTTTTCCAATAAAGCTCTTTCAAAAACTTCAGCATTAAATAAGCTGAAGTTTTGCACATGCAGGAAGGCGGTGCCCGAAGTTGTAAAAATTAGAATATAAGTTAAATAATTTTAAAGATATGTGTCTAGGTTAAATGAGGGCGACCAAATAAGACGCTCCGTGCAATTTCTACTGGGATTTCTTCCCTTGGCCCGAAAATTTTTCAACGAACATTAACACACGCCAGGCTCAATAAAGGATAACAAATCTTAAATCATATTCAGTACACGACTATACACAATTATACAAGCCTAAAAAACAATACACATTTGCAACATTAAAGAATTACAAATCTTGAATCACAATTTCAATTACTCTAATCACAGTTCATGAATGATTACATAAACCTGGAAGAACAGAGTAATCATGACAATTGAACTAGATGAGAGCTTCAGGATGATATCAACACACTACTTGCACGGGAGTATCTAAACACTTTTGGTGTTTCCTTCTTATGCTTTAACTAATTTCTCGACAGGCGCGATGCGTGTGTATCTCGTATGAATGAGTACCAAAATTTTGATGTTACATAAAATGTTATAAAAAATATATTTCAATTATAAAATGAAGTCATTAATTGAAAAGTAAATAATTTTACAATTAATGAATATTATTCCTATTAAGCGAACTCAATTAAAAAAAATACATGATGGAGTTCAACGGCATCCTGCAGATTCTGAAGCTTGGACAAATTTTGATAGTAAATATCCCGAATTTGTTGGAGATCCTCGCAATGTGCGCTTATGATTAGCTTCTGATGGGTTTAATCCATCTAGCACAATGCGAACTGTACACAGTACATGGCCAGTGATCTTAATGCCATATAATCTTCCACCATGGATGTGCATGAAACAAGAGTTCTTCATTCTGTCCTTACTTATTCCTGGACCAAAAGCACCTGGCAATAATATTGATGTCTTTTTGCAACCTTTAATAGAAGAGTTAAATGAATTATGGGATATAGGGGTAGAAACATATGATGCCTCTACTAAGGAGATATTTCAAATGCGAGCAGTTCTCATGTGGACTATAGATGATTTTCCAGCATATGGTACTCTCTTTAGATGGTGCACTTATGGTCGATTTGCCTGCCCTTCTTGTAACATAAATACTCAATCCAGAAGGCTCAAACATGGCAGAAAAATTTGTTACGTGGGACATCGACGCTTCTTGAAGTCGGGACATATTGTATTGACTAATTCATTGTCAAACACCATTGTAGAACGGTTAGAACGACTCTGGGTACGAGGTGATTCACCAGTTGAAGTTCGACGGGTTTCTTTTGATCGACTCCGACTACGTGGTGATTCACCAGTTGAAGGAACCACATTAAGTACCCTTGAACGAATCCAGTTTCATGGCAATTGTCCAATCAAAGGCATTAAATTCAATTCCTCTTCTGTAAGAATTATATCCAATACCTCAAAATTCCGATATTCGTGTTTAATACAAAAAAAGTATATTATGAAAATAAAATAAAAGTAATACGTCAACATATTAACAAAACTACAAAAATAAAAAAAAATATTCATTTACATAATGATTACTGAAATATTTTGCAAGTTCTTTATATTTAGGCTCTCCCACACATACATAACGTAACATCCTGGGAACCTGAGGGGAATCAAGGTACTCTTCGTCTCTTATATACCTCTTCCGAAGATCGAGGAAACGCTCATAGAACCAAACACACAATGAATATGGAAAACCACCAACAGTATACTCAGTTGAATGTTCCTTGGATTGGTTATCCAATGCATGTTTCATTGACGTAATGAGCTTCTCATAAGACACATTACCCAAGGATAATCAGCACAAGCATTTTCATCTTCGACAATGATTGCATAATCCTCTAGCACCGTTGATTCATTCTTTTTACCAAATAAAATAGACTCCACAAGAAGAATTTCCATTAGTTTAAAAACATCTTCATCACTCTCACATACATGTTTGAAATTTACATCATCCTTCTGAATTTCATTACGTGACATAAAATCTCGAATGTCCTTCAATGTAGCCCCCTTAGACTTACCAAAATATCGTTTCAAAATCGTGCTATCTCGTTTAGATGATTTTTCAATATTATATGTGTGGTGATCCTCAAACCGCACATAATGTGAAAGTCTTCAAGGGTGAATGATACATTATGCCCAAAAGTCTTGAAACTAATGGAGTCTCAATCATTGGTAAATGTTCGAGAAAGACACAAGCAATGAACCAACTTCATGCTGCATTTGAAGTTCTCCATAGCCAAAATATACCGAAAAGTACCATTAGTTAGCTTATCTTCTTATGCAGGAGTCAAGAAAGTTTTGATTAAACTCTTCAAATCGTGGTTACCCTTCCAGTAAGCACGACAGTTAAACCAATCTCAAAACTCAAAATATCTTTACCCTGGTCTTGTAGGAGGAACAATACGGACTGAAGGACCTTTTGATAGTGTACGATTTTTAGATGCTTTAGTTGCTGGAGGATTTGAAGGTGCTGTAGGATTTGAAGAAGCCATCTGTTGAAAGAAAGTAAAAGATAGCAGTTAAAAACTTCAGCTCAAAGAAGACAAACTCAGCAAATATAAAACAAAAACTTCAGCTCCCAAATATGCTGAAGTTCACCAAAACAAAACAAAAACTTAAGCTCCCAATATGCTGAAGTTTCACCAAAACAAAGGAAAAACTTCAGCTCCTAAACAAAAACAAGCTGAAGTTCATCAGTTACAAAACACAAAACAAACACACACGTTCAAAAACTTCAGCATATCACCAAAACAAAACAAAAACTTAAGCTCCCAATATGCTGAAGTTAACTAGTTACAAAACAAAAAACTACAGCAAAGCACAAATTTTACACCAATAATTAAACACAAAAAACAAAAAATATCAGCTCCACAAAATTAAGGTATACATGACAAAAATAACTATAAAACTAAATCGTAACAAACTATCGAACATGAAAATCACAAAAAAAAAACCAAAAATTAAATCGTAAAGTTACTGCAATGTACCTCTGATTATACGTAATATTGTTGGCGAACAAACAGTTGAAAAATCAAAAAACAATGACGATAACCGTTTTGATTTCGTAAAAACGAAGAACGGGAGAGAAAGAGTATTTGCAAAGTAGAGGACTGGGGTTGACTTGAAGAGAAAGTAGTCTTTTGATAAAAAAGGGTAAAATTGTCTTTTTGAAAGGCTTTTAACAAAAATACGGGTACGGGTGCAAACATAAAAACAAAGTGGGTACTTTAAAAAGGGGCGCCTAAATAGGGCGCCCCGTGCAATTTTTACGATTTTGAGCTTAATTAAACCTTCTCCTTTGCTTTTTTTTAAAAAAAAATTCTAAACAAGTTAATTAAAAATCCTAAATTAAATCCTCACCCAAATCTAATTTGCAAAATTAAACCTACTTCCCTACTTTTAAAAATTAGATAATTTAATTAACTAATAATGCATGTAAAGTTACCAATGTATTTTTGTTGCGATTTTCATGTTTAATTATAACAATTAATGAGTAATTAATTTTTAAAAATGCAATTAAACCTAAAATGTCATGAAATGAAGATTTAAATATTTTTATGGTGTTTCTATGATTTTAAGATATTTAATATGCAACTAAATGCAAACAAACAATTAACAAGAAATTCTATAAAATTAAAACAATTAGAAAATTTTACTTTTTGTGGATTTTGTAGGAATATTTTCGTAGGGCAAAAATCACATGCTCACATTACAGTCAATTCTTTCTATGACAGTCTCGTATGTTTTGATATTTTTTTATTTTTATAGTGAATGGTTGTTATACACCTATAATAGCATTTGACGTTTAAATATTCTTTTGATGTTATAAATAAAAGTTATCCAAAAATCAATTATTTTTTCTTTTTTAATGTTACATATAAAAGATTAAAAAAAATTAAATTTAAAATCTTAAAAGATATGCATATTTCACTAGTTAAATATTGAAAAAAGCTAAAACATTACTAATAAATTCATAACTAAACATATAAAGATTTAAACTCTAAGGAACATATTTTAAAGCTACCTAAATATAGATTCTTTTAAGATTGATGGAAGAACTTTGTAATTGTAGCTTGTTTCGTAGATTTTATTCTCTTAATAGAAATATAACGCTTGAATTGGCGAAGAACAAGTACAAAGTTTCAGCAAAAAAGTATTCAATAGTTCTCCCTTGAAAACAATCTAAGGGTTTAATGGTTAACTTTTCTATCTAAGTATTTTTTTGGAATTTGCCAATGGAAAAGATATCATGTGCAAATCCTCAAACCTTTTATCTTGTGGAAGATAAAAACTTTGTCTAAGTGAAAAGATTGTTTGCATATTTTTTGAATTATTATTAGTAATCTTAAAGATTCTATTTAGCTGTTATAGAGGGATAATTTTATAAAGAACATTCTGCTATAAATATGAATGATGTTGTTATAGGTAAAAAGTTGTTATATAGAAGTGATATATAACTTAAAAAATCGGTTTTGAGGAAAACTTGACTATTATAGTGAATTATCGTCATCTAAGGATGTTGTTATAGAGATGTATGACCGTATATACTTTTAATTGATTTCTTAACACAAATATATAGTGTACGCAAAAATTATTGTGTTCATCCGAATACGCACCTAATACTTTAGCTCCGTCCTGATTGACCATAAGTCTCACCTTCGACTGCTTAAGAACTTTTTGAATGCTTATGAATTCAGAATGAGCTTTTAAGTAATTTCTTTGACTACAACAGAAATTAAAAGAAAACGATTTACATTTTACGAAGAAGAAAGGCATTTTCCATATAAAGAAAATCATCGAAATTTTGGATGTTATTTTAAGACTTGCCCATGATAATATTTGTAAAAGCAAATTGTGACTCTATAGACTATATGTATTGTGACTCATTAATATGTAATAAATTAATAAGCCAAATACCCCTTAAAGTTGACAATATTTTTTATTTGGCGTAATGACTTCCTGACCGCTTAAACTTGTAGGATTTCTAAAAATCGAGACATGAACTTATAATTTTTCCATTTGAACATTCTAACTTGATGCTATGAATACTAATAAACACATTTGACCGTTGACTATGCCTATGTGGAAGCGGCGCAGCTAACATAACTAAATTGAGTGCAAATCACGCTACAAAGGCGCGTGAATAGTATTGCTTTATTAAAAAAGAAAAAGAAAAAGAAAAAAGAGACCTTTCCCTTTCCCCTTCTCTTTTCCCCTCGTCTTCTCTACCAAACTCCCACCTTCATGTTCCCCCTTCCCCTTCTATTCTACCATATTAATAAAGTCAAGCATTTTAATTTTGAAACATAGCCACTTCTAGCAAAACATAGAACACAACTCAAACAAAGGAAAAAGCTCAGAACCTTACCATACTCCCAACGCACTCGCGTAACTCCTTCCAAGATATCAACACTAAACTCCAATAACCAGAAGAAAACTAGTCTCAATGCCTAGAAAACTAATCACTCATCACAACAAAGCCCTACACAAGAGCTACAAAAAATATTATTCAAGTTGACAACTCTTCCAACAAGCAAACCCTTGTTCCAACAAACTTTCACATCTAGATGATATAGTCCAATTTCCAGATAAAAACTCTCTAGATTGCTATCCCTCTGAAATAGCCGCCGACTCGAGACCGGACAAGTTGTTCGATTAATTCATCAGAGTTTTCAGAAGCGCAAGACAAAAATAGTCACCGACTTTGTGAAAAAGCAGTTGGAAACTCGTCGGTTCTATCACTGTTGCAATCACTAAAAGCTGAGGAACTTGCGTTAATACTGAGATAGGTGAAGCTTCTTCCCAAAAGGTGAAATTCGACTGAACTTCAGTCTCAATTATCGGAGCTTACGTTTACAGTCTCCATTATCAGAGCTTTTGTTTACCGTTCGTGCCTAGGAGGTGAAGAAAAAAAGAAGGGAACGAGAAGAAAAAATAGAAATTTAATAAATTTTGAAAAAAAAAGACAAGACCCACAAATTGGGACCTTGAACATACATGTGTCAATAAAATGTGAATGAATGAATGATGTGACTATATAAAATATTAAATTAAATCCATGTCAATAGCAATTGAACAACATGCACTATCACAAGTGTTTATTAATAGCTATTTTTTCAAGTAAAGGTGTTTAAATAGGAAACTCAAGAGTTCATATATCAACTATACAAACTGACGCAAGTTTAAGTGACTAGAAAGCTATTTCGCCATTTTATTTTGACACCTAAAATGAGATATGTCTTTTATTAGATGCTCCAACATCATTAAGGGGAAATACGACCTTTTCATCATTTTACACGTCCCAAAAAAGGTGTAATTTCATATAATGTTATCTTTTTGTGTTGAGTAGGCACAATTTTAATGATGTTGGAGTGTCCAGTAGAAATAAATATTAATTTAAGTGTCAAAATAAAAAAATTTGACAATTAAGGAGTATTTGGCCAAATTAAAATGTGTTTCTTTGTTTTCCAGCTTACATTGAATATTATTTAAAACAATTTTATATGTCCGAATAGCTGTATTTTTTTTATATAAAAAAAGAATGTGAAAATAATTATATTGCTTTTGTGAGTGGGTGAAGGGTCTCTTTCAAATACATCTGGTCACCACAACTTCAATATGATATCTAGCATGAAGTAAATGTGTAGGCAATAAACAAAGAGGGAGTTTGAGTTGGTTTTTAAGCTGGTCAACACAGCTTTTAATTTTTTATTTTTTTTTAAATTTTTGATATAAGTCAAAAGTGTTTCAAATAGGTTAAAAACTGAAAGTCAAAAGCGAAAAGTTAGGCAAACCCAATTTATTATTTTTTGGTTTTAAAGTTATTTTTATTGAATTTTTTTTTTAAGTCAATCCAAACAGGCTTGAAGAAGATAATTTTTGGATGCAAATAGTATTTATAGTTTTAAAAATATTTATCATAATGTCTAGAAGAGTAATCTTGGTAACATCACTAATTGATGACTTCTGATACTTATTAGGCAAACAAGCCAAGGGAATAAATGTTGAAAATGGCAAAGGTGTTGTTATTGACAAAGGGCCTTAATCAAAAGAAAGTAGTACCACCGAGATGAATCAAATGGGCGGGCCGAGTGGATATGAAACGGGTCAAAATGGGTAGTAAAACGGATAAATTATTCGACCTTATCAAATTCAATACGAAAAAAATGGGTTAACCGACGGATAATATGATTACCTATATTATCTATGACTTCTTGAATATGATCACTTTTGGGAGAATTTCTATTCTCCAAACAGCAAAAACCTCAAAGTGATGTTCTACAAATGTAAAAGTGAAACCCGAGAGTTATCCATTTTCTAAATGGATAATATGATTCTTATCCATATTTGACCCATTTTTAAGAAGTTCGTTATTCAACTATTTTTTAGTGAGTAATATGGATGATTAACTAGTTTCCTTTAAACCATTTTGCCACCACTAAACAGAGGTATGATAGAGAGGAAGAACGAAAAATAGACAAACTATGGGATATAGCAACAAATCTTGATTTGCCTTTAGGAAAGAATTTTTATTAAACACCCCCACTCCAGCAAAGAATTCACGGCGATCTCTGGGAAAATCACACGACTGCTCCTTAAAGATAGATGAACGCATAAAACAACTATTTAACATATGCGTCAGAACGATTAAAACGAGAGCGTCCCTTTCACCGGGACAGACAACCCATTTATGATCAGGGTCCCCTGGCCCCAAGTTTTGCCTGAAAGTCTCTCCGGAACAAATAATACATTTTTTTATGCAGGATATTTAAGAGGTGGGTTGGTCAATCCATTTTTGCTATTGGAGAGGCACTTAGCAGCCAAATATGAACACTATTTAGTATTGCTCACTTTACAGACAACGTCATGGAGCTTTCCCCTGTGCATTCCGAATCTGCATCTCGAGAGCTACTGTTGTTTCAAGAAATCTGCGTAATATGAAGCTCTTGTGTCACTTGCCTTACTTAGTATTTACCCCCTTCTAATTTTTAGGATACATTTCGCATTTGAGGTTGTTTTAGATTTTATTTAAGATCAAATACCGTTATATAAAAGAGATGAAAATGGTATAAATATAGTATATTGCATTGGAAATACAATCAACTTAGCTATAAGAGTGTATGGGTTTGTTATAAATACATTAAACGTAAGTGAATTTGTGTCCATGGATTATCTCAAAATAGGGGCGGATACTGAACCTAGTACTTTCAACGCGAAGCATAAATTTATATGTAAAAAATACTAAATTATAATAAATAGTATATATGAACTCATAACATTAAATGTTGAATCCATAGAATTAAAATTTTAGTGTCAAAAATGTAAAATTCACAGCATTTGTAACATCCTTAAAGAATGCACCAATAGCTTCGTACTCCTTAAATGCTCTAACATCAGAATTACACCTTAACAACTGAGGAAAAAACAGCCAAAAACCTGTGATCATAACAAATCCAACGGTCCAGATCGTCCCGATAATCTTTGGCAGCTTAAACCTGTCATTAATCGCCTTCTTAACACAAATCTCAATGTTTAAACACACTCCATGTAGCAAAAAGAACCAGGTGATTTCCCAAGTGGGCTTAACCCGGCCCAAATAGTAAAATATCAGCTCATGTATTAGGCCCGATACAACGAACGTTGCCATCACGGCAAGAAGTGGGGCCCACTTCCGGCCCAAAACGTTTGTGGAGAGGCTTAAAGTTGGATTGTATACCGTGGGGCGAAGGATACGAGTGACAATGAGATTCCAACGCCGGCCCCAAAAATCTTGTAGTGATGTAGATAAATATGGTTCATTGAACTGTGGTTCGAGCTCAAGCCCGAGAAGCCCACGGGCCAAGCCCGAAACAATGACTAAAATGATTTCCAAGCAAAGGTATATGTGGAAGCAGTAAATGACCATAATTATATGGGGATGTATATAGTCACTATAGTCATAAACTCTAATAATTAAGGCAAAAAGAAGTACTTTTATGCCATAATTCAGAATTGACTTGGATTTTCCAGAAGCTGGAAATGGCCTTTCTTGAAAATGGCCATTTTGGTTACTATACTTCCCATTTTGAACACCAGTACATTTTTCAGCTGATTTTTGAGATGGGGTTTTATGGAAATGACCATCTTGAAAAGGGTTATTTTCAGTTTTAGCAGCTGAGGTGAGAGCTGGTGTTTCTTGAAAATGACCATTTTTGTCAAAATCCTTTCTTGTTTTTACACTAGAACTTTTTGCAGCTGATTTTGTTGATGGGGTTTCTTGAAAATAGCCATTTTTGTCAAAATTCTTTCTTGCTTGTAAACTAGAAATTTTTCCAGCTGACTTTGTTGATGGGGTTTCTTGTAAATGGCCATTTTTGTCAAAATCCTTTCTTATTTGAACACTAGAAGTTTTTCCAGCTGACTTTGTTGATGGGGTTTCTTGAAAATGGCCATTTTTGTCAAAATCCTTTCTTATTTGTACACTAGAAGTTTTTCCAGCTGACTTTGTTGATGGGGTTTCTTGAAAATGGCCATTTTTGTCAAAATCCTTTCTTGTTTGTCCACCAGAAACTTTTTCAGCTGACTTTGTTGATGGGTTTTTATGAAAATAGCCATTTTGATGAAGTTCACCTCTATTAACCTCATCTTGCACATAAAGTTCAGATTTTTCTTGGGATTTTTGCTGAATCTTGATGGGGAGACAAGCAAGGATTAGAAATTTAGTGACAGAAAGTGAAGAATCAGAAAGTGGACCTTGGTCAAAAGCAAGGAGAAGAAGCTTAAAATTGCAAAGCCAAGAAATGAAAAAAGCAGTGTTACCACAAAGATGAACAGAGTTAATTTTGAGAGGGAGATATAGGAAAATACAAATCATAGGGAGAAAAGATAAGAGCCTAATTAAACCTTTTGGAATAATTTTAGTTGCTAAATAACAATAACATAGTGATGCATAAATTGATAACCATACCTTAATAAAAGTTTCAATTTCTCCTTCAATCCAATATTTCATCACACTACTTATATTTCCCTCCATATGACAACTCTGTTATTTTGTTTGTTTACTTTTTTCCCTCCTTTTATTCCTCATAAGAAGAACAACAACAAAGGAAGAAAACAAAAGCAGAAGGAGACATAAGATAAAATTCTCTGCCCTAACTTCCTTTAATCAGTCCACAAATAAGAACATGTTTAATTAAACCAATGAATTTTTGACACGTGTAATTGGAGATATTATGTCCAAATTTGTATTCCTTAATATGGTCATAGATTTTTGGAATAATATTAAAATAAAAAAGGAATTGTACTCTTATTTCTTTAAGCTGTTTTATGTTTCATTATTTTCTTCATTGTTTACATTGGAATATCATTATAAAAAAGAGTTGAATATCAATATTAAAAAATTTCATAATTAAATAATCAGTCAACAAGATAAAATGATCACGCTGGACGCTGGTAATGGACAAATAGAGGAAGGCTGCTAAATTCCATTAACGAGATGAGAAGACACCCACTTTGTTGTAATAATTTCCTCGATATTTCAGCCGAGTTTTTCTTATAATAATTCCATTTTACGTCACACTATTTTTGTAGTAGGTTTTAAATAAAATAAATATATTCTCGTGTTCCGTTTTTAAAACATATAGCGACCACTAAAGACTAAACACATATTTCTCTTTTCCTTTATTGATTTAGAATTGCACTAATAAAAAAAAATCTCAATTCAACTGTAACGACCCAACTATCCCGTCGTGATGGCGCCTATCGCAGTACTAGGCTAGCTGATTTATTATTCAAATCATAAAATGATTCCTTTCAATAATTCATTTACTAATTTTTTTCATCATAAATCTTTCATTAAACAATTCAAAGCAAGTGAAAATAAACAAACATAAAAATCAACGAGCCGACCCGGTGTCACAAGTCACGAGCATCTATGATACATCTGATACAGCCTACTCAAATGACAAGAGAAAGTCTAATAAAAATTAACAACTAGCAGATAGGAGGGAGAAGAGCAAGGTTGCGGTCGCCATGCAGTTACCTTGCTAAGCTCCGGGATAAACCGAGGAAGAATCAACACTCGCTCAGATGTCTTGGCACCTGGATCTGCACACAAGGTGCAGAGAGTAATGCGAGTACGCCAACTCAGTAAGTAACAACTATAAATAAAGGATGAGCGCAGTGACAAGCAGTAAAAATCACGTGAATTTCACAACATAAAGCCTCAGTGAAAACGATAAAGGTCAAATCAGTATCCAAATCAAAATATCTCGTAAAACTCAAGTTTCAACGAAAAATCATATGAAAGCATTTCAACAGTTTCAATAGAAGCTCAATGTAAAAAAAAATAGAGTGAAAATAGTGATTTCATAAACAAGCCCCTCGGGCAAAAATGTCACTCATAAACAGCCCCTCGAGCAAGCCTCGCAGTCACTCATTAATAGTCACTCGGCATACCTCACCATCACTCATATAGCTCCTCGGGCAAACCTCACCATCACTCATGCATCCCAATCACTCGGCACTCGCACTCAGTAGGTACCTGCGCTCACTGTGGGTGTACAGACTCTAGAGGGGCTCCTTCAGCCCAAGCGCTATAACAAGCCAAATCATGGCATCAATCACTCTGGTACTTGGCCTATGGATAACATGTTGCGACGTGCAGCCCGAAACCATATCATATCCTCACAATCAGGCCCTCGGCCTCTCTTAGTCATAAACCTCACAAGCCACTCGGGCATTTCAATAAAAACATAGAACTCAACCCAAATCAACTTTCATATGCATCAAAGTAGAGTCAGGGGCGGATCTACCTGGCGAGGTCGGGGTGCCACGCTACCCGCTCGCTTCGGTAAAATATTTACTATGTATGTATTATTTCTATGAAACAATGGATATATGAAAGCGATGGCACCGGAAGTAAACAAAGTTGGTGTGGTGCCAGTGGTCTGGCTGCCTTCTAAAGGCTGTCATTGACCTCGCAAACGCGAGATCGAATCCTTCCAGCAGCGTTTTGGTTGTTTCTCTCATTTTTTCCTGTTTTTCCTTTATTTTCTGTTGGGCCCTAGGGCCTCACTTTCTTCGTTTCTTTTCCTATTTTCTCTTCGTTTTCTTTGCTAAGTTTCTCTCTTCTTCTTTATTTTTCAATTTTTTGATGCTAGTCTTTAATTTGTCTCTACATTCTATTATTATATCTTATTTTATGAACAACTTTTTGCAAGATAGTTAGCATATATTGTCTTTTTTTTTTATGACACAATATTAATTTAAATATTGAGGTATAATTGGAACTGTCTTTTCTATTTGCTTTTGAAAAAAATAATTTTATTAATAGTCATTTTGAGTTGATTATTATAGGTTGAACGTTGAAGTTTTTTCTTTAAACATATTACCATATAACTCGACAATTAACATGTAAAAAATAATCCAAGAATGATAAAGGTAAATTAATCTAGTCAAACAAAGAATATATAGTATTAAGCTATTTTTTATGCAAAAAATTACATTGGAGACGCTCTTTCATGATTTTTTTTATATAACTTTTATATATATTCAGCATAAAAATGAACTTAAATCCAACTTGGTTGCTTTGTGAATGAAAGACCAATTTGAGTTGACCATAACCGAATCGCCCTATCCCTGCAATTCAATCTTGTAGCTAGTTGTAGATAATACTTAGAGGTATAGGCATAAATTTCCGTAAATGGTGTCAATATTTGAAAAAAGTGAACAAATGAATAAATAACTATAGTGACAAAGTCAATTTTTGTATTTATATCCAATATTTCTTATTATTATTATATATATATATATATTAAAAGTTTTTGGGGAAGCGATGTCCTGTGACACCGCTTGGTATCATGTATATTCACCCCTTGATATACTATATGCATAAAGTAGTGGTACCCGTAACCTACTATTCCTGGATCCGCCTCTGAGTAGAGTAATGAAACTCAATTAAACAGTAACATGTAAAATCATGATTGAGTGTAGGTTTCAAATCAAAACAGTGTGAGGATAATAATAAAATACCTCTGAGGGTCCAAACAGTACAGGCACAAGGCCCCAAACATGGCATTCAGCTCAAGGTGTAAGAATTCTTTCTAAACATATAGCTATTATACAACTTTAATCAAAATGTGTAACTCTACAGTTCCTACGGGACGAACCAAGTCACAATCTCCAACAGTGCACGCCCACACAGCCGTCACCTAGCATGTGAGTCACCCCAATATGGTGAAATAGTACGAAATCCGGAGCTTTATACCCTCGGGACTATATTTACAATCGTTACTTACCTCAAATCGGACACTACTCTAGTCTGCGATGCTCTTGCCCCTTGATTCGACCTCCAAATGCTCCGGATCTATCCAAAAACATTATATATTCATCAATACACATTAAAGGAAATGAATCCCATGTGAAATCTATCAATTTAGAGCAAAAATCCCAAAAATTGGCCAACCCGACCTCCGGGCCTACGTCTCGAAATTCGATAAAATTCGCAAAACTAAGAAACTCATTCACTCCCGAGTCCAATCATACCAAGTTTATCAAAATCCGACCTTGAATCGATGTTTAACTCTAAAAAATATCATTTATGAAGTTTCTACAAAAAAATTCCCATTTTTCATTCTAATTCTCTAATCGAATGATGGATTCAATGTTATAATCATGTATTTTAGCCAAAACGGAGTTAGCATCACTTACCCCGATGGTTTTCTTGAAAATACCTTGAAAATCACCAAAACCCGAGCTCTCTAGGTCAAAGTATGAAAATAAAACCTTAAAACTCGTATTTATAGTGCAGCCCTCGGGTTCTAATTTCGCTGACCGCGAAAAACAACTGTCGCCCCGCCCCTCACTCCGCGGTCCGCAGAATTCCCACCACGACCACGTAATGCTTCCAACTATTGGGGTCGCGTCCTTATTCTGCCATTTGCGCCAGTCACCACTACTGACCACGGAAATTCTGGCGCCCCCGTGAAATCCCTCTGTTGACCGCAAACTTCCAGTGTGGTCCGCATTCCCAACTTCAGAGAATCACCCCTGAAACACCAGCAACTCTTCTCAGCAACACCGACACTTGTTTTCAACAACTAATTCACCGGCTAACCATTTGAAACACCCCCGAGGCCTCGGGACCTCAACCTACCACACCAACACGTCCCATAACATCATTCAAAACTAATCAACCCTACCAATCACTTGAAGTAACATCAAACATCAAATCGAATATCGGATTCAAGCCTAAGAATTCCGAACTTCTAAATTCCACAAAGGATTCCGAGACTAGTCAAACCTTGTCCGAATATTCTAAAAAAAATCACACAAGACAAATATGACACTACGAATCTAATTCAACTCTCGGAATTCCATTCCGACTCCGATATCAAATTTTTCATTGCCGACCGAAAATCACCAAATTTCCAATTTCGCCAATTCAAGCTTAATTCTACCACAAACCTCCAGTTTAGTTTTGAACACACTCTTAAGTCCTAAATCACCTCACAAAGCTATCCGAACCATAAAATTCCTAATCCGAGATCGTTTACCCGTAAGTCAACTTCCGGTTGACTTTACCAACTAAATATCCAAATTAAGAGACTAAGTGTCTCATTCTGCTTCAAGATCACTCTGAACCCGAGCCAACCAACCTGACGCAGCATAATAAAGCTAAACAACATAAAAATGAATCAAGAATGGGGGAAACGGGGCTAAAATCTCTCGGAACGACCGGCCAAGTCATCACATCAATATAATTTGACTCCAGAAGATTACTCAACCTATTCCATGTAATTAACAACTATTCTTTGGTGCTGATCATTACTTTCATTAGTTTTATTAAAATGAATGAAAAATTGGTAACGGTAAACCCCCGAGAACTTACAATTCTTTTTCAAACAAGCATTCCAGTTTTGAATGTTGACTTGCAATTTGTAAATTATCAACCCTCCTACCTAACTCTCATGAGTTAATTTAATATTTAAATCCAACCTAACTATTCTCCTTAATGGCATTTGACCTTGTTCTTTTTCTATGGAATACATGTAAGAACAACTCAATAGTTGTTAAATCATGATAGAAATGTTTATTTGCGTCTGCTGTTAATTGCAGAAAAGGGAGCACAAGATAGGAATGCTAAGCATCCAGTGTCGGAAAACGTTTGACCGGATTAATCTGGATTCACGCCGTATTGGGCTCCTTATCATAAAAGACTTAATTCTCGAAGTTCGAACTCGAGACTTATGAATAAAAATAGAGAAACGTTTATCATTCCATAATTATCACCGCACCCTTTAATGAACAGAAGATAGGTAGTGTTTCTTTGTTTTTTTTCCTCGTAAACAAATTGTTGTAATATATCATTTTAAAGTTGACTTCATAATAAGTAAAAATTGATTTATAAATCATTCGTACCACTTAGTCTTCATAAATACTCCTATGTTTATCAGGTGGTACGATTTTGAAGGACCAAAAGTTATGACTTTTGGTCATTTCTTACCATAATAAAAGGACTTCTCATGATTTATCTACCATAATAACAACTCAGTAAATTTTATCAGTGGAATTTGAAAAAGTCAGAGTGTACGCAGATCTTACTTCTACCCCGGAGGGATTGGTAGTGAACTATCAACATCAAACTTTTCTTTTGGACCATTTGACGCTGCAACTCTTTATTTTTTTGTTCACTCTCAAACAGGGACGGAGGTAGAATGCTAGATGCGAGTTACCACAAAGATGAACAAAGTTAATTTCGAGAGGAAGATATAGGAAAATAAAATCACCGGATTCAATAGTTTTGTCGTAAAACTTTTTCAAAAACTTCATGCTAAAGTTATTTAGTTCATTTGTAAAAACTTCAGCACTAACTAAGCTGAAGTTTTGTCCTGGATTCATTAGTTTTGTCATAAAGCTTTTCAAAAACTTCAGCAGAAGCTGCTGAAGTTATTTAGTTCATTTGTAAAACTTCAGCACTAAATAAGCTGAAGTTTTGTCCTGGATTCATTAGTTTGTCATAGAGCTTTTTCAAAAACTTCAGCAGCTTCTGCTGAAGTTATTTAGTTCTTTTGTAAACACTTCAGCACTAAATAAGCTAAAGTTTAGTTTTGTCATAAAGCTTTTTCAAAAATTTCAGCAGAAGATGCTGAATTTATTTAGTTCATTTGTAAAAATTTCAGCACTAAATAAGCTGAAGTTTTGTCCTGGATTCATTAGTTTTGTCATAAAGCTTTTTCAAAAATTTCAGCAGAAGATGCTGAATTTATTTAGTTCATTTGTAAAAATTTCAGCACTAAATAAGCTGAAGTTTTGCACAGGTAGCAGGAAGAAGGAGCCGCCTGAAGTTGAAAAATTAGGGTATAGGTTAAATAATTTTAAAAATATGGGTATAGGTTAAATGGGGGCGACCAAGTAGGGCGTCCCGTGCAATTTTTACAGAATTTTTACCTCCTATAGCAAATGTTGATACCTTATTATTTTAAATAAGCACCATTTTAAAAAATTATATACTGGGTAGTTATTGTTGTATACTCCATAGCTACCTTTTGATTTTATAGCCAAATATCTATTTATGGTTACCTCCTACCAGCAAGCCATAAAATACTCTTTTTATTGTCTTCTATTTGTAATATACCTTCTTAGTTATAAACACAAAAAATATTAATATTCTGTCAATTTTTTTAATTGGTTAAATGATTTTCTTGTTAAAGTTTAACAATTTTTTTAAATTAAATAGATAGGAGTGATTGGTGAAAAAAAGATAATTGTTCAAAAAAATTGGAGGAAATATTTTTTGTACTTTTAAAATGGCACTCACATTTAAATGAGTTGATTTTAACATCACACTATAAAAAAATAAAAATAAAAACAAAAAAGAAGAAAATTAACAAAGATGTTGTAGGCATGCAAACTTTATTGAATTTAAATTCAATAAAATAATTTGGACTATTTTTAATATGTTAGTCTAAATAAATATTATAGGCTAATATAATTGGATTAATTGTATAAGTCCAATATAAATGGATTCAATAAATAAGTCTTAATCCATTGGGCTGACCCATTTAATTGGCCAAAAGTGATAAGCCCACTTTATTAGGCCCAATATATCATTTTCCTAGAGGCCCAGTTTGGTGCCACGTGTCAAATGACGTGGCACACCACGTCAAACAGAAGAGTCAATAGGATCATGACACGTGTCAAAATGACACAACATGACAAGTCACATTAAAAGGCCAATGAAATCGCTCCACGTGTGCAAGTGATATGTTCTGGCCAATCAAATGCGGTCATGTCACGCTTCAATTTGATTGGTCGGAAAGAGTTTGTTCTTATCACAACTCCTCCCTCCCACAACTATAAATAGGGGTCTTCATAACTCAGAAAAGAGACCAGAAGTTATAACAAGAAGCAAGCGAGAGCTCGTGGATCAAACGCCGCCAATTTCTCTACAAGTTTCAAGCTTCAAGAAATCAAGTTCAAGCTCAAGAACAAAGAACTTCAAGCTCAAGAAATCAAGTTCAACCTCAAGAACGAAGAACAAGTCAAGATTCAAGGAGTACGAGTTCAAATCAAAGTTCGTGCTAGTTGAATTCAAGATCATCGTTCGTGGAAACAAATATAGATTCAAGATCAAGCTCAAAGGCCCTTGAATTTATTTACTATTGGAAAGAAGAATCAGAGGATTCACAAACATTGTACGCTCAAATATTCGAAATAAAATACTACGATTGTAGCAATATTTTTCGATCCTGATTTAATTTTCTCGACGCAATTTATTGTCTACAGATGCGACCAAATTATGTTTGTCATGTTCGATGCCGCTTATACTATCAATTCACATCATCTAAAATTGAACCCGCTTATATAAAATCCTAGACCCGTCACTTTGTAAATGGGAGATCAACCCTTTATGTAGTTGTAGTTATTGTCTACGGCTCAAAGTCTTGAACTATGTGCAAGTTTTTAGAAAATCATAGAGAAAAGGTTATTACAAAGAAAGAAAAGATTGTATTTGGTTGAGAACTTCACAGGAGACATCTTAGTTCATTACTTAAAAATTTCCCTTAATAACTACAAGATAGATTTATTTGTAATTAATTTGTATCTAGTTATATTATTTATGGTCACTATCTCACACTTTTACAAGCTCTGCTTAAACACAAAAATTGTTTGAAATAAGATACATTTCTCCATTAATTGATATGTAGTATTTCTTTATTTTTTTCTTATCAATGAAAATAGTTGTAATATACTATCATTTTAAAGTTAACTTCAAAATAAGTAAAAGTTGATCTATAAATCATTTGAACCACTTACTCTTCATTAATACTCCTATGTTTATCAGGTGGTACAATTTTGAAGGACCAAAAAGTAATGACTTTTGATTATTTATTACCATAATAAAGGACTTCTCATGATTTATCTATTCATATTACAGTTAAACCTCTCTATAACAGTATCTCTATATAATAACATTTTTCTATAAAAGCCAAGCTTTTTCGGAACTAATGTTTATGTTATGTTAAAATATATATTCTCTGAAACAAAATTTCGCCATAACATCCAAAAATAGTCGGAACAAACCAAATTGTTATGGAGAGGTTTGACTGTAATACCATGTTTTTAAGTTAATTGTTGTTTGGATTGAAGGACTTGAAAAGAAAAAGGACAAATATGGAATGAAGATTTTCCTTGCCCTTCTGAATAAATCAAGTGGTCTCTACTTTGGTTGTTGGGAGTGAACTATCAACCTTAAACTTTTTTGTTTTTGTTTTTTGGCCCATTTCACTCTGAAACTCTTATCTTTCCTCAAAAGTATTTTCCAAAACATAGCGTTTCAAATTTTAAAAATTTAAAACGTTTTTAGATAATTTAAAAATCTTGGAGGGTCAGTGGCGTAAGATACAAAACTCGATAGTATTGGCCCATCCCACTACCATTCTCCGTTTAAAAGCCAAGTTTTTCTGTAAGCCTAACCTACACATCACGCGTTCGCTATTACTACTAGACCACAACCCTGAAAACGAATAACATTTTTCATAATCGAGAAATTCCTGAGGACTAGTGGCCCGCGGTTCAAAGCTTGACATAAAATGGGCTGACCCTTCTACCCTCCTCACTAACCAGGCTTTTGTCTGCGACATGGTTCGAACCTCGTCTTGGAGGGGAAAATTCACAATTCTTGGTCCATATCATTTAAATAATTGTATAACTCAACATGTATTTTTAGGTCTTCCATACATTTACATGAGGCTTATCTCAACAAAAGTAAATATAAGAATCAGAAGGGTCTCGTTTTACCATACAAGTTTCAATCTTTTATAGGTTTTTACCCAGAAAAATCATGAACAATCATGCCAGTGCATAAATGTCAAGTTCAATTATGGGCAAGGAAAAGGTGGGGGAAGTGGTTGAGGCAACCAAAAGAAAATAACAAGTGACTAAAGTCAAAAGAGAAAAGTAGCCAAAGAACATAACTTTGACAAACTTTGGTTGGAAGGTAAGTAAAAGGATGCAATATCATAATGAGAACATACAACAACGACAACAACAACAACGACAACAACCCAGTGAAATCCCACAAGTGGGGTCTGGGAGAAGGTAATGTGTACGCAGACCTTACCCCTACTTCGGACGAGTAGAGAGGCGGTTTACGACGATGGAAATCATAAGGAAAAAATGTAGATGAACAAAATCTTTAGATTCTTGAAAAAGATATCTTCAGAGTTTTAGAACATTCAAAAAGAAATACAATCACACCTATGCACATGAAAGGAAGAAAGAGAGCTTTTTTGTTAATCTGTCACATGTAAAAGCTCAACAAAGTTGAATTGACACTCAACAAAACAAGATTGTAGCAGGTAGTTCTCCCTCTCTTTTCCCCTCCTTTTTCTCTTCTGTAAAACTAGCAGAATAAAACTGAGATAATTGTAACGAACGAAAACAAGATTAGTATGGGGGAGCAACAATTCTAGTCATGACGTCGTTCATTTTTCCCGCCAATCTTTCTTGATTTCAAATGTATAGTTGATCTCCAAATAGCACTTATTATCGTCATCAAGGAACTGCGTACAAAGCAATAACAAGAAAAAGGACTTAGTTTGGTATTGCTTAGCTATGTTGCTCGGACTTTCCTAAGCAGGGGCCGCACCCGTGTCGATATTTTCGGAGAATCCGAGTAGCATAGTTGCTTAGAAGCACTTTTTGGTGATGCCTTATCTTCTAAGGGCCAAAAAGATATAAATGTGAAAGCGTCCGACAACCAGAAAATTTCAGTTAGGGTGATTGCTACAATGCAGATGTTGTGTACAAAACTCTAGTAAACTTAATAATCTTGCTTCATTTAGTCTTTTAATGTACCCCCTTGTATGAGATTCGCCAAATTCAATGCATGATAAGCTTGCGGATTTGCTCATAACTAAGCCGTGCACAAAACTAGAAGCTTCATAATTCAGTTTCTGGTGTTTATAGGATTACTACGATTATTGAATGGTTATATAAAGATATGTTAAGAGCATTATAAAGAGAAAAAAGAAAAATTACCTTTGTCCTAGCAGAGTAGGATCCTCTTGCGAAAATACCAGAAGGAGTGGTGTCTTCTGGCATTTCATGTGTATAAGGCTCCAATTGAGGACTGAACGCCCCGATCATTTGTTTCGTGCTGTCCACTATAATAACATTTGTGAATAAAGGAAATACATTAGTTAAAAACATCAAGAACAAACTAGTTAGGCCTAAGAATTGACGTATTGACATAGAGGTGGAAACGTGAAGGGCGGAATAGTACCTTTGATACCGGTTTTCCAGACTGTGTTCGTGTATTTAAGACCTGTCACTATGTTATTGTTGACCTGGAATGTAAATTTTAGGCTGTATTTGCTTCCTTCTTTCAGGACGAACCATGGGCTCTTGGGATTTCCGTCGGCGGGGATAGGGAGAACAATATCAGATCTACCAGGGGACTTAATTTCAAGGCTCAAGATCTTCACTTCTGGATCCAGGGATTCTACATTGTACAACAGTCATGAAAACTATCAAGATTCATCATTGAGATTGTTGTTGTTGTTGTTGATAACACTCAATTTCATTAACATGGAATTCTTTCAAGCCAAAGCAAAAAAAGGGCAGCCCGATGCACTAAAGCTCCCGCTATGCGCGGGGTCCGGGGAAGGGCCGGACCACAAGGGTCTATTGTACGCAGCCTTACCCTACATTTCTGCAAGAGGTTGTTTCCACAGCTTAAACCCGTGACCTACGCGGCAGCAACTTTCAAGCCAAAGCAAATCTCTACTAAATATCCCAACATAAGCATGTACCAACTGATCAATCTGACTGAATATATTCCCATGAAATAAGATCCAACAAAATTTTCCCTTTTTTCTTTTTTATAGATGCATTTGGAAACTTCACATAGGAACATGTCCAATTTTGTGGTAAATTTTTTTAATTCTATTTCAAATTAAACCCTCGTGTGGACGCCAGAAATTTTTTGGCTTTGTTTCCTTCAGAAAAGAAAGAGTAATGTGAAAGATATCCAAAAATCCACACCAATTTGTTATTTACTACAAAATTCAAAATGCATTCTGAATTTAATCTAAAAGCAGTAATGCATGAAAAGCAAAACATTTCGAAATTAAGAAATATACATATCCACATTACTCTTTTCTCCACACACACACAAAAAAACAGAAATTTAAGAAATTTAATAGAGTAAATGTTGAAGATAAAACAATATTACCTCCAACAGCATTAATATCCACACTTCCAAGGAGCTGCTCCTTCCACCTTCTCAAACTCTCATCATCCTATAAACCAACATTGTATCAAATCAGATCAAATCAAAATAAACAAAAAAAAAAAGGAATAAAGATTGCATTTTTGTTCTCCTTTCAAGAAAACAAAAAAGGAGGGAAATTCATGAAAAGTTAAACGCTAGGTGATTTCTTCCCACATCTGGGAGGTAGCAAGTCTCCTAGAATTGGTCTACGTGCACGCAAGCTAATCCCTAACACCACGATTATCCAAAAAAAATCATGAATATTAAACACGAGGTAATTTCTTTCCATCTGTCCAGAGCTTTGTCTACCCGAATGGGTAGTGTGTACGCAGACCTTACCGATACCCGATGGGAGTTAGTAGGTAGTCGTGAAATTAGTTGAGTTGCGCGCAAGCTGTTAAAAAAAAAAAAGGAAGAACAATGAAATGTTAAAAGAGAATAACACACCTTATCTTTTTCAAATTGTTCTTTGAGAGTACATTGAGGACCCAACTCAATCTTGTTATTAGTTTCATCATCATCCTCTTCTTGATCAGTTGTATAAATTGAACTTTCACTCATTTGCCTACTAACCCTATTATTATCATTATTATTATTCCCAACACTTTCATTGTCAATCTCAGGGTCAGAATTTGCTGCTGCCCCATCTTTACTTTCTACATTTTTATCATCAAAACCCATTCTTTTGCTGCTGCTGCTGCTTTCAGCAACTCCAACAGCCAAGAACATGAACCAAAAAACAAAAACAAAACAGTTCTTGAAAAAGAAAGAAAAGAGCTTTTTCTAGTTTTGTTCTAAATAGATTTTGATATTATGTTATGATTATGACAAGAAAAAGAACAGAACTAGAAAAGCCCAAAAAGAAAAAACAACATGTTGAAGAGAGTCTAAAAAGAATCTCCCTTTATAAAAAAACAAGAAAATTTTTTGGTCATTTTTGAAAAAAAAAATGGTTAGGATGTGAAAAATGGTCAAAAAAAAAATCCAATGAAAAGAAATACCCTGAAAGTATTACTACAATGGTAAGAAGAAAAAGACACCAAGAAAAAAGAGAGAGAAAGAAGGAGAAAGATTTGGAGGGGTTGGGTTTGTTTTGAGGTGCAAAATGAAATGGTTATGTGGTGATCCAAATATTGTGAGAATTTAATTATTGCAAAATGTGAACAATAATAATAATTAAAATTAATAATTTTTAATAACAATAATAATAAAGAGAGAAAAATGGTGGAGAGATCGTGAAGGTCACTTAGGAGACAGCTTAGGATTGGGTGGAAGAGAGAGAGAGAGAGATTCAACTATAATTTTGACATATTCTCATTGGACAATTATTCATTTGAGGACTACGTGCATTTCTTCCAAACCGTTATTATAATTTTTCTCACCTTTGTTTTCTTTTTTCCTTTTCTTTTGGTACAATTACATGTATGCCGACTAATTTAGATTCGCGTCATATAAAGTTTGTTAACGAGTTTTTTTCTGTAACAACTAAAAGCCCATTTATCAGTCTACTACACCTCTTTGATCGGTTAGGTCCGGATCATTTGTTTCCATGTTCATAGATACAGTGGCGGACCCAGGATTTTCTGCAAGCGGATTCAATCTTATAAGTATATAACTTTAGTCGTAAAATTGTAGTTGTCAAGTGGATTCCACTAAAATATTTATACAAAATTTACACAGCTTTAATCGTAATTTGTACATATATACAGTATTATTTTTTTGTGAAGCTGGTTCAGTTGAACTCGCTTGCCACCACGTGTGTCCGTCACTGCATAGATACTATTAAGGTAAATTGTTAGTAGGGCAGCAATACATAATGTCATGTTCGTAACTCGTTGGGATTATTTAGCTATTGTGTTCACAGAAGCAATAACCATAAAAGAACTCGAACAATTAGGCAATATTCAAGTACTTAAAAGTTAAAACGGCTAGCTATATTATAATCATTATGTTCAGAGGCAGAGCCATGATTTGAACAAAAGCTATTGGATTCGGCCGAACTCACACGTTCTACTCTCCTTCGCCAATGATTATGTTGAAGTTGAGTTGTATAACTTCTCATTTGCTATGGCTAGGTCCCAAGCTTTACCTTGTTTTGATCGTTATTCTAGAGGGTGAACGTGACGATTTTATCGTCACTGAATGAAGTTCTTTGTTTCATTCGAAAGTGATGATCGGTAGCGAGGCAGAGATAACTAAGTAACACATGGAATAGGGCAATGGCAACATCATGTCATGGAAGGAGATGACCTAGAATGTAACAAGAACCAAAATGCGAGAAGTTCTATTTGAAATTTGAAAACATTTCTTCTATTTCCTCATACGTTCTACAAAAGGGGGAAAAAGGATAGGACCACCACAAGACTCAAGATTCAATATACATAATTATATATTATTAGATTAGACTGTCTACATTATACTTTTAAAATGCGATTATTTTTTTAACCCTGCATGAATAGAGAATACGTACATTATGCATCGGGCTACCCTTTTTACTAACAATATAAAGTTTCGAAGATATTATATGCTCTTCAAAAAATTTATCTTGTACTTTTTATTCTTATTTGACCAACTCCTTGCAGAGATATGATCAAGAATTTAAACTCTATGAATTCGATTCGGTGCTTCTACCATAATTAATTTGATTTATTTAGTAAGCAATTTAATAAATATAAATACATTTATCGAAGGAGAAATAACGTTTCCAAGAAGTAGAATTACCATACATACATTTCTTTCCAAGAAATAGAAAGGTAAATTAATAGGCAATGTCATGGCTCATGACTGAGATGTTATTTTCAGTAGATTGAACTTTTTTTTTTCTTTTTATAACCATAGCTATTTATTTTCACGTGACTCAACATAAATGGCTTCAGACAATTTATTATTGATATTGACATATGCATCTATAAACCGGTTTTAAATTTTTTATCAAAACCCTACATTAAAAATTATTATTATCATATTTTTCAATGATATATTTCCTGAAAGAATGGAAAATTCAGTTGAAATAATAACTGTTAATTTAATTTCCCAAAAAATCAGTAATCATGACCTTGGTATTACATCAATAATAATAATTAGTAGGGTAAAGAATTGATTTTTGCAACTTAATTACATCAATAATAATAATAATAATAATAATAATAATAATAATGAGAAGAAGATAGGGATGGGAGTTTTAACCAGATTGAAATTATTAATGGGGCATTAGAATTTATTTTGATACGTGTTAAGAACTTTCTTGGTATATTCCCAACGATTTAATTATAATTAGCATGATTAATAAACGTCCTAAAGGAATATTAACTATGAGTAATGATTGGTGAATCCTTTTGGAATGAATCACGCTAACATAATTAAGGAATATTGTGGAAATAATTTTTCTTATTTACTCTTTTTCTCCTTTCCTTTATTAGAGAGAAAAGTTTAGAAACTTTGTTTTCCTCTTTGTTGCTAATGATAGTTCGTGGTCAAAGAAGTACTAGACATGACACATTTAAAATTATAGTGTTGTTGTTAATAGGGACACTATGATAACCATGAACACATCCAAAATCATGGCTTCTTCATCATGGAAATGCACAAGTAAATTAATAAGGTTGGTTGTATGTCCATTAAATTAATTAGTTTTTCATTAAATTAATAAGGTTGGTTGTGTGTCCATTATTTAGGGGACGAGGAGATTGAAGAAGATGCCACACATCATATTGGGGCGGGATGAATGAAACAAAGACTTGCTTCTAGTGTTTTGTGTCACAAGAAGGTGTCATCGAAACTTAAAGGTAAGTTCAACAGAGTGGTGGTTAGACCAACGATGTTGTATGCAGCTGAGTGTTGGCCAGTCAAGATGAAGATGAAGGTAGCAGAGGTCGATGTGCGGACACACCAAGTTAGATAGGATCAGAAATAAGGTTATTCGCGACAAGGAGGGTGGTTTGGTCATGTGAGGAGGAGGAACACAGATGCCCCGGTGAGGAGGTGTGAGATGTTAACATTAGAGGGCCTACTGAGAGGTAGAGGTAGGCCAAAGAATAGGTGGCGAGAGGTGATTAGGCAAGACACGGCGCAGCTTCAACTGACCGAGGACATGACCCTTGATAGGAAGGTATGGAGGTCGAGGATTAGCGAAGTATAGTAGGTAGTCTAGAGTGTTCATAACAATAGTATTGGCACGCAGTCTCACTTTCTATTGGTAGTCGGCTTTTATGATTAACCGTTGTTTTCTTTCATTCATTGTTGATCACTTTACTATCTTGTTATTTTTATTCTGCTCATATATGGCTTTTTAGTAATGTCTCTTCTTATCTAAATTTTCATTAATGTGGTGCTTAGACTCTCCTGAGCTGAGGGTCTATTGGAAACAACCTCCCTATCCTCACAAGCTAGGGGTAAGATCTACATACACACTACCCTCTCCAGACCCCACGGCGTGACATAATACTGGAGTCATTTGTTGTTGTTGTTGTATGTCCCTTAAATTAATTACTTTTTCATTTATTAACCAGCCTTGTCTAGGCTAGCTTGTTCGCAAATCCGTGTTCCAGCAAGTACCTCCTACCTTTCACTAACACGAATACCAACCATAATTTTTTTTGTGTATCGAAATTTGCGACCTAATTTTCTTCACCTACTTCATGGACCACGAGGCCATGCCCGGGGTGTGGACTAGCTTTGGGATAGGAAAACCAAATGCATAAAGCCCATTTTCTTTCTTCTTCAGCAGTCAACACAAAAGATAGTATAGTAATCACATCAAAACATTACAAAATTGTGTATATTTCCATTTCAAATGTTAAGATCAGAATAACTTGGAGCTGATTGATTCAATTTTCACCTAATGCTTAGCCAAAAACTCTCTATGGATCTCTCATATTAGACGCCAAATCCCCCTTTCATAATCTGCCTATCAAATCCCCCCTCTCCACACTGAATAAAAAGCCAACAGGAAGAACTAAGTACCAATATCAGAATCTTACAAAAGGAGAAGAGAAGGACTTGCTAGTAAACGAGTGATCAATCGCTTCCCCATTTTCTCGCTACGCTGTCTTTGGCAGAAACACGGGAAGAAACTTCCTCTTGAGAAACAGTACCAAAGTTGTCTTGGCTAGCTGGATAAACCTTTCTCATAATCTGTGATGTTACATAAGTAAACCCGTTCCTTGCTCCTCGCAACGTGAAGAGCAGAGGGTTGAATACGACAGCAAGTATCACATCTCCTTTTGTAACTATCAAGTACTGCGGTTTTAGAAACAAAAATATTTTGATTAACAAAAGACAAGTGGAAGTGGAGAATAACCATATTAATTGAATCTTATAGCTACAGAAGAAACTCCTGCCCCTCCGTTTCATTTTATGTGAACGTGTTTGACTTAGCATATGGAGTTTACTTCTGAAATTTTGTGATCATAAACATGCCACGACATTTCTGTAACTAGAAAATAATGCCACTAAGGGTAGAAAGTGAAGTTTAAAGTCATTGTTTCTAAATATAGAAAGGTATCGTTCTTTTTTTGAAGAGGCTAAAAAGGAAAGAATGTCACGTAAAACAGACCAAAGGGAGTATACAGAAGCTTATGCAACTGATGAATAAGAGACAAATGGAAGTGAGGAATAACCATATTAGTTGCAATCTTAAAGCTATGAAAGAGACTATTATAAAGAAACTTATACAATAGCTCACCATGACGATAATACCCAAAATAGCAAGGCTTGCTTGTTGAGCTTCCTGCCAGAAATGGCCGTCGCCGGAGCCACCAAACCATCTACCCCACCAACCACCTCCACCCGAATTGTCTCCTCCACCTGCTTCCTCCCTCCGTTTAATTTCTTTATCCCATTTCTCATACTCACTTTTCTTTCCTCCCAGCGCACTTTCTAAAGCTTTTCTAGCCTCCTCCTGTTTATATATGAAAAAACACAACAGATAAATAACGACCTAGTAGAAATTGGAAGGCACTTATAAAAAAAAAGGAAAGATTTTGTTTTTGATAGATTTCACATTGAGTCACTTTAATTGAATTTTAAAAACACGAGAAATTACAGCTGCATCCAGAAGTCTTGCTTTGTTCCCAAACATGGCTAAACTAAACTTCTACTTCCTCTCATAGCGACCAACATCAATTAGTAGAAAACTTCATTATATCTCTTGTTTTCACCAAGATATTACAAATAGGAATTACCAAGATTATTTTTCTGTTTCATAAGTCAAAAAGGTTAGCACCAAGGTACATAATCCAATGAGATAATGCCTCCTAAGGTCTGAAGGCGCATGACCTAGAAATTGAGATAGGTACTGTAAGGTTAAAATATGGCTGAAGAAACCTCATAAATATTAGCTCGTGGACTCCTCTTCTGAGGGGATCCAAAAGCCCAGTGCCTGCCTGCCTGGCTCATTTCAAGTGAAATTTATGGAGTTTAACTAATGTGTAACAATCCTCATGAAAGCTAAGGTTGCAGATCTAACAATCTACTATTCCCCATTATGACACACCAATTAGAAAAGCTCAGTGAAAATGAATACTTGGCAAAGAAAAAGTCTATCATTATTATGATGCTAACAATAATCTGTATCTCATTTAACTTGCGGAGAGGAAAAATGGATAACTACAGTTAGTTGAAACCAGTTCTACTATTTGGAGTCAATTTGAAATAAAAGAAAAGTTATAGACGTTTATTAATTGGTAGTTATTATGATTCTAATAGGATACAGAAAGTTGCAACTTAAGATTAACTACATTATTTTCAAATCAACACCAGAGTGAAAGTTAACATGCCATTTCTAAGGTCTTATGTGAAGCTTAAACTCTTTTTTGGTGCATTATGCAGCTTAACCCAAGAACTCGAGTGGCATTTCTGACACTTTCCATTTCAAATCGTCTCCTTCACAAATCATCACCACAAATTTTTTTCTTCTGTATCCCAACAAGTCCCCACACTACATGGAAGCCCTAAACAAGCTAGAGAACTCCTAAAATTTCTGCTTCTGGTTAACTACGCAAGAAGCTGAGAATAGTGAAAATAACTGTCTCTTATCTTCCTCCCACCATGCAACTACCCATCCAACAACAATGAAAGCAAACAACTTTTCTGAATCTTTCACCATCAGATTGTGATAATGATCAGCCAAAAGCTTTTAAACCTCCTCTGGCAATTAAGGCTAGTGGATCTCGCTCTTATCATATAATGAACTCGCCAGCCCTGTATAGAAGCAAAAGCTTGAACTGCCACAATGTGGATGGCTGAATATGGATCTAGCCCCAATGCCTCACTACTTCTTCCACACATTTTTTTTTGGGTTAAAATGCTCCGTCTTTACAAAAGACAGCTTTTTTAACCCAAAAAAAAAAAGCTATGTCTTTTATTCGACTCAAATTATAATTACTGTTCCATGTTTCCTAAACTATCAAAAAAAAAAATCAATTAGCATTTTAAGCTCCTCTTCACTAGTAGGACAAGTAAGAAACTGTTCCAGTAACCTCAACTCCATGAAAAGTCAACAATCTAGGCTTGCAGAGAACATAATGAAGGATGTAAAGAACTAAAGGTCTGATTCACAAGCATTTGAAACTAATGATCTTACCAAAACATCACATTCTACTTTTCCATTTGCTGTGTGACTACATCTAATTGCTACACTAACAAAATTCAAGAGCTTTGTCATTTTGTTTGTTGAGTGCCTTCCTATCGTGCTACTCCAGTCCCAAAAGGTTGGAAATAAGAAAGGAATGGAATCAAAATCGTGAACAGCCTAGAATATGGTGGTAACTCTCCTTTGAGAATGATGGAAATACTAAAAGCTATGCTAAAATGGCCAAGTAGAAGCTCAGGAAAGACCAGATGCATTTGGGTTTTTCTGTTTCTTTTTCTTTAACCTGGACAAGGGAATTGTGCTTGGACTGTGAGATACAAAAAGGGGTAAAACAGATGCCGTGGTCCTTTAATATACAAGATATGATTTATGAAATTAAGTGGAGAAATTTGCTCCCAAAATATAGAACTTCATCTGCATTTACTTGTGGTATCCTCTTTTCAGTCAATCAAATCTTGTAAGAGTTTCAGATAGGATTTGGAATAGGCACGATTAAATTAGTATGCGATACGGTGATAGGAGAGAGAAACTCTGCGAAATTGGATGCAATACTCATGCAATCGAAACATGCTAGATGTTCTACCTACGGTTCAGAGGTAGATCCAAAATTAGAACTTTATGGGTTAGGATTAAGAATCATACCACATCCCATCTAATTTACTGGTTCAAAACCTATTATTTGTACTAATTACAAGGTCTAAGCCAAATATACTAGGGCCTCATTTGTTTGCACTTAATGGAGGTCTGAATCTTAATCATTCAGATCTCAGACATTAAGTGCATTTGTTTTTAAAGTCTGAATCTTAACTATTCAGATCTTTATCGTTAAGTGTTTTTGTTTTTTTTTACTTTACAACCACTTAATGGGTTTGAATAGGTCTGTATGATTAAGATCTATAACAGAGACTTAATTTCATTAAGATGCTATCATCCATATTCATCATTAATTGCCGCCACCGCCTACCATTATCAACTATCACCATGCCACCACCAACACCATACTCAACCACCACCACCACCATCATCCTCGATCATAGCCGCCACAATTATCGACTATCACCACCCACCATCCCATCCCTCCCACCACCACCATTCTCAACCACAATCAATACTCATCCACCTCAACTACCACAATTAACCATCCCATCACCATCAACAACCACAACCGGCACTGCCTCTCATTATAACCTACCACCACCCACCACCACCTTCCTCAATCACGACTACCACCACCACCTGCCATTATTAACTATCACCATCCACCACCACCATCCTCAATCATAATCGTCACCACTAGCTACTATGCTGAACCACCACCATAACCAAAACTACCATCAACCACCGCCTCTAGTCGGCATTCACCCATTAGCCATCACCACCAACAACTATCATATTTTAAAAAACTATATATTTTATTGATAGAATATTAGATTAATTAGAATTCATTTGAATTTTATGTTTATTAATTTTCAAATAAAGATAAATTTTATACATTTAAATTTCAAAAATCAAACAATCTTAATCATTCAGCATTTAGATCTTAATACGCATCTTGATATTCAGATGTGTATTCAGATTCAGATGTCTTAATCTTAATGCACATTTTGATATTCAGATTCAGACGTCTTAATCTTTAAAAAAAAACAAAAGAGGCCTAGGTTCAACTGAGCTAGTAGCTTATTCGCTATATTTATCATGTATAAACTCCGGGACATTGAGGTATCAATAAGCACTCGAGTAGCAAGAGATGAGATTGTTTACACAGCAAACAATTTCACTTTCTAGCCCAAGCTCACACTAATAGTGTAAACAATTTGTTCCCTCAGGCAAGTTCAAATATTTTCTCCCTTGCACACAAGTACAAACACTATTTTCTTTTGTCCTTGTGCCGAGGGTCTAATGGAAACAGTCTATCTATATTCACTATATGGGTAAGGCGTGCATACTCACTCGTGCTACCCTCCCCAAATCCCACGTGTGTAATTATACGGGATTTATTGTTGTTGTTGCACACAAGTACAAACACTAAGATAAATCAGCAGCAATAATAAACAAAAAAATGAAAAAACATAAAACCCATTTAATATTCTAGTACCCTTTTTCTTCTTATCCTCAATTTAATCAGTGGCATATGCCAAATCAAATTAAGTTCATATACCCAATTATTTTCTTTACAATGAAAGCTAAATTGTGAAACAAAAAGCTTAAACGTTAGTACCTGTTTGCGGTTATCAGAGAAGAGGCAAGAAAATCTGCCATTGCAATTGAGTTTGTGTTGTAGAGAGCGAAAACTATTCTCGACGCTGGAGGAGGAGGGAATAGTGTGAAAAGTTAGCAGTGACGGCCGCGTCAATGATAAGGTGCGGTGGTGCTGCGTGTGCGTTGGGGTTGGAACGCGTAGGCTCAGCACCTGCGCCATGGATTTTGTGCTTTAGCTAGTGACGAGTCACAATACTTGTTAAATTGGGCAAATGGCCCAACGAGCCGGCCTGGGTTCCAAGGCTCTCAAGGTAACCGGTCAATCTAACTTGCTATACACCATTTGAAACATTATTAAATACATTAATTTGAATTCACGTCACGGCTGTAAACCATGTCCTATGTCATGGGCGGCTTTCCATCCATGCCCCATGACCCCTTGGACGCGCCCCGTGGCGTCCTAGCAAGCCTCCCAACGCCTAGGGCCACGGACGGCCCCGTGGTCTTGGCCGCTCCAAGTGATAAGCGCGCAGGTGCCTCTGTCGCCCCACCAATTTCCCTCGCTAGCGCCCAGCCGCAAGCAGCTGCCAACAGCGCCGCGCGCACAGACAATGTCGCGCGCGCAAATCATGATGCCG
>MDKH01153547.1:0-22687 GCA_005239495.1 Nicotiana undulata
GGAACAATTTCACTTCTATTCTACTCTATCGTGCGAATTTATTCTATCATTGATGATTAAACTTTTCAATTCTTGTCCTCTTAAAAATCTCGACAACATGCAAAGCGTCTACAACCGGACAAGAGGTGAAGCCCTAATGACAACTACGATTAGGGGAAAAGACAGAAGTGGAGCTCAGTCTAAAGCTCGAACATCAACACCTATTGTAAATTCTCAAATGGATCTAGACGCGGAGGTTCTAGCTCGATCGGTACATGTTGGACTAATTCAGATTCCGAAAGAATTTATAGTAACTCTAGTGTTACAGGATGCACTAGTCCATTTAGTGAGGTTGGACAAGTTTACCAAACTATTTCCACTCTATTTCAGTGGTACATCTTCTGAGGACCCACATGATTTTCTTGACCACTGTTGTGAAAATATTTCGGAACATGGGAATAAGTTGGAAGCAACAGGGTTGAATTATATGAGCCGTGAAGTTTAACATTTTATTTTATCAGGCATTGTGACCTATGACTTCGTACCAAGTGGAAAAGTCCACCGTCAAGGAATAGATTGCGGGAGTCATGTGTTATATCGATTTTGTCCTGGAATGTATAAGGTCTGAGATTTTGCAAGAGATAAAGTTGGGACTTGCGGTATGTCTCTCTCCTTAATAACCCTATACCTCAGTACCAAAGGAGTTATTCAAACAACTTTAGATCTACAGAAGGTTTACTCAGCGTGGAAGTCACGGTTGCAGATTTTGGGGTGCTCTAGAGGGAGTACGGTGGTTGACAAACTTCTAGACTATATGGTTCATACCAAGGTTTATATGTATAGAGCTCTAGTTCTGGGATTATTGTAAATCAATAGAGATGAGAGTTACCCCAAAATAATGATGAAAACGTATATGAATAAAGGATAGCTTAGCAGTGTTGAGTTAACATAGTAAAAGAATAAATCGGCCGCCGGTGTTTGTGACAAGCCTACGAAGAGGACGACCAACCAGTGCAACATCAACTGTTTGACTTAGTTCTCATAAATGCTTTTGAAAGAATTTTCTTGTCGGACCCTCCATAATGCGGGGTGCATAAGGTTTGAGCGGTTGCGTCAGGTCATATGACGGTGTTAGAACATGCTACCAGGTTCGATAAGTCAGCCCATCACACTCCTACTTCGGTTTATCTAGCCAGAAAGAAAGTCCACAAACTCATTAAAGGACTCACATATGATTGTAAAATTTTGGACAACTCAGGGCGGGTTGATACTTTATTTCGGCTAGTGGTAGAAATTTTCCTAGGCTTTGGAGAGTCATATTTCATCAGAACACTCAGGCTATGTGCACCATTTAAGTTATAATTCAATTTACATGAACAACTAGAGAAAAAAGGGTCAGAATATCAAAGGTGGAGGTCAGATTCCTAGAGGTGGAGACCCAGCCAATTGATATATTTTTTATGGTATGGCTGAGGTCGTTATATCAAATGGTTCTATTACAAGAACAATCTCTACTTATTATAAAGTGATGATTTCCCCAACTTAAATCAGTTATGCGTATCTAATAAAATTCTTCTAATATGCTCCACTCTCGGGTGAGCTTCGTTACTTAAAAAAATCTACTTATGTGAATACTTGTTTTGAGAGATTCTATGGATATAGACGCGTCTATCATTACGTGTTGCAATTTTGTTGGACATAAAATATTTAAAGGAAGAAAACAGAAGGTTTTGGGTGGCGATATGCATATTACTTGTGATTCAGAATTAAGGACGAGATCCTCGCGTTTTAATATGATTTGAGATGTTTAAATCGGGCTACGAGCCGTGGTGGTAGTTATGTAACGATGGGATCCTTGTGGTGGAAATTCTTGTGTTTAAAGTCTCCCTTGTGAATTAAAAATTTACTATAGTACGAGTAGGGAGTCATGCTTGTTAGGCTTATTCAACAATTTATGTATAAAATAATAATGATCATAATAATAAATGAATAAATAATGATAATAAAAGTAATACTAATAATAATTAAATAAATGAATAAAGAAATAAACTAATTAATTAACTGTGTATAGTTTACCAAATCCGTGTTATAATTATTGAGTTTTGACCTACGAGGTATGTGCCGCCCAAGTGGCGTTAAATGAGACACGTTAAGTCGGGTATATAATTATGAGGTCTTCATGAATCGCACCTCGCCATCAATATTGTGATGGTTGAAAGGGTATTATTGTTAACGTGAAGCTGTTGATAATTCTGTAATTGGCTATGAAAAACTATTAAGAAAATAGAGGCGGTGAGTATGGGCAGCCTTGCGTATATTCCAGTTAGTGAGAGACTGTTAACTTCAATTATTCAGACAATGGCTAATCAGTTCGTGAGGTTGAATATTTCCCCCAGCAGTGTTCTAGCTTGCATAGTCGCTTAGTCTTCCCTAATTGAGCGTATTCAGGAGCGACAGGATGATGACCCACATTTGGCGGTCCTTAGGGACATAGATCGGCACGTGATGGCCAACAAGTTACAGTTGGAGATGATGGTGTTTTGAGGATGCAAGGGTCGGTTATGTGTTCCTAATGTTGATGGCATTCGTGAGTTGATCCTTGAGGGGGGGCTCACAGTTCTAAGTATTCTATTCACCTAGGGGCAACTAAAATGTACTAAGATTTGAGGCAGCATTATTGGTGGAGAAGGATTAAAAAGGACATGGTGGCGTATATGGCACGTTGCTTAAATTGTCAGCAGGTAAAATACGAGCATTCAGATGGCTCCTTATGAGGCATTTTATGGTAGACGGTACAGATCGCCAGTCGTATGGTTTGAGTCGGGAGAGGCTCGATTGTTGGGTACAGACTTAGTTCAAGAGGCCTTAGGTAAGGTCAAGATTATTCAAGAGAGACTTCGTGCAGCTTAGTCTAGGAAAAAGAGTTATGTCGATCGTAAGGTTCGTGATGTGGCATTCATGGTTGGAGAGAGATTATTGATTCGTGTGTCGCCCATGAAGGGTGTTATGAGATTTAGAAGAAGGGTAAGTTGAGCCCTAGGTATATCGGGCTGTTTGAGATTCTTGATAGAGTGGGGGAGGTAGTGTATAGACTTGCGTTGCCTCCAGAGTTATCCTCAGTTCATCCGGTATTCCATGTGTCTGTGCTCCGAAAATATCATGGTGACCCGTTCCACGTGTTAGATTCAGCTTTGTCCAACTGGACAAAGACTTGACTTATGAGGAGGAGTCGGTAGCTATTTTAGACCGGCAGGTTTGTTAGTTGAGGTCTAAGAGCTATCCTTCAGTTCGAGTGCAGTAGAAAGGTCAGCACGTTGAGGCAACTACTTAGGAGTCTGATTCGGACATGCAGAGTAAATATCACACTTGTTTGCAAATTCAGGTAATCTAATATGTCCGTTCGAGGACGAACGTTTGTTTTAGAGGTGGAGATTGTGATGACCCAAGGGGTCATTTTATGAATTTAGACTCCGTTCTAGGTTTATTAGCCATAAAAAGATTAATTTTAACTATCTCGATTTGCGTGCGCGGTCTGGGCGTGAGACCGAAAAGCTTTTGTGTTAAAATATAAGAAACAATAATTTTTAGAATTATAAAATTTGATTTTAGTTGACTTGAGTCAACATTTTGAGTAAACGGACTCGGATCTGTGTTTCGATGATTCCGGGAGGTCCGCAGTAAAATATGCGACCTGGGCGTATGCCCGGAAATGAATTCCGAGGTCCCAAGCCTTTGAAATCAATTTTTGAAAAAAATTGTTTTGTTGAAATATTTATGAAATAAAGAAAAGATTTAATGTTTAAACTCATTGGTATCGGGCCCGTATTTTGGTTTCGGAGCCCGGTACAGATTTGTTATGATATTTAGGCCTTGCCTGTGAAATGGGATAAAAAACGGAGTTCGTTTGACGTGATTCGGACATCCGGTTGAAAAGTTATGAACTATATAAGTGTCTTGAGGAAAATAATGAGTTTTGAGATTTAATTTGTTGCTTTACATGTTATTTTCATGATTTGATCGAAGGAGCAAGTCCATATTATGCTTTTAGACTTGCGTGCATGTTTGATTTAGAGCCCCGAGGGCTCGGGTGAGTTTCAAATAGGTTTGGGTTGTGTTGCGCTCGTTATTTCTTATGCTTCGACGTCGTTTCTTCAAGCATAAATGATATCACATTGAACTAATGAGCTACGATTTATGTTTTGAATGAAGTATTAGATCCGTATCGTAATTACGGACCCTTAGCAAAAAGAATCATCGAATTTGGACATCGTATGAGGATTTTATGGCCATTTTACCAAGGTTGCCCAGATTTTTCTGGTTAATTACGAATTTGCCCCTGACGGCGTATTAAAAACCTGCACTATTTGCAAATCTTAAAACCTACATATCTCCTTCATTATAAAGTCAAATTGAGTGATTCAAAAGTCTAAATTCATTAAAATTTCACAAGGAATCCATTGGACACAAGAAAATAGAGTTTAGGGATCGTTTGGCACGATAAACGAGATAGAATAACTGGCAGAAAAATAAATACAAAACGGGTAGACTTCTTCTTCAACTTTTCGAACCCCACAGCCCTAGGAATGAATTATTTCACCAAATATCATCCCCCAGTCATAGGTAATCAATTATAAACTTTACTCCTTCAATTACCCATTGTTTTTCATCACTTTTAAATCAAAAACTAAGAATTTTCATGGTAAAAATTGAGGGTTTGGGTAGAATTAGAGAATTTTAGAAAAATTGAATATTTACCTCGAATTGAGGTCGGATTTTGAAATTAATTGTATATTTGGGTTCGTGGGTGAATGGGTAAACGTAATTTGGCCCGAACCCCAAGTTTAGACAAGGCGGGCCCGGGGTCGGGTTTTCACTTTTTTGAGTAAACTTAGGAAAAATTATATTTTTCAATAAAGTTAGTTCCTTTAGCATTAGTTAATGATATTAAGTTAATTTTGATTAGATTCGAGCAATTTAGAGGTGAATTCAAAAGGAAAAGCAATAATTGAGCTGTGAGTGGCCTGCGGAATTGAGGTAAGTGTTTGGCCTAACTTTAGCTTGAGGGAATAGGACTCCCCACTTGTTTGCTACGTGAATTGCATGAGTGTGGTGTATAGGTGTGCTGACGAGTATCTATGCACCATCCAAATCGTTTGTTAAACATGATTCCTTTTCTCGTTCCCACTTATTTGATCATTGTTTTAACTGTTACATGTTCATTATTGTGTCTATAACTATTTGGCCTTGTTGAATTGTTGTTAGTTATCGTTGTGACTATTTGGAAAGAGTATTGGTTGTTTGAACTGGTTCCCTTGTCATATAAACATGATTGAGAGGTTTGGTATTATTTTTATGAAATAAATATATATTTTTTGATATTCCTGTTGGTTTCATGGTTGAGAGGTTATTGATGAGGTTATAAGAAAAATTCAGTTTATTATTTATAATTGTTGAGGTTCGCGTGTTTATTGGGTTTCATTGAGTTATTTCCAATTGTTGTTGTAAGTGTGTTAAAAATGTTAGATGTTCTCTTGAGTTTATCATAGTATAAAAAGACTGAGCTGGATTGACAGTGTTACAGTGTTTACTTATATTCTGGTTTGTTTTATTGTGAAATGATATTGGTTAAAGCTTACGAGCTATATGATTTTCTGTTTGAAATTGTGGAAATAACAGTATTGTGAAAGGCTTGGCCTGAATTGTGAATTTTTTTATGAATAAATTGATATGGTGTGTCTGGTGGGAGCGGGTTGCACGCCGCAAAAAGGAGTGATAAGGGTGGACATGTGCGATCGGGTTGCACGCCGCAACAGGAGCAATAAGGGTGATATATTTAGGGAGGAGCAATAAGGGAGGACAGGTGGGAGCGGGTTGCACGCCGCAACAAGGAGCGATAAGGGAGGACATTTATATTTTTACTGATTTTCAAAGAAAATAAAGATTTGAAAAGCTAAATGTTTATATTTTACTTTTGTTTTTTTTTTTTTGAAAAATAAAGATTTGAAACTTTCTATTTTATATTACTATTTTCATATTTTGGCACTACTTTTATTCAAAGATAAAGTTTGAGAACTTGGAAATTTTGAGGATTGGTTATAGCTGAGGCCTGAAAGAGGCGGTTGTGTTATTTTGTTATTGTTGCAGTATTTGAATAGATGTGTTTAGATTTCCTTCCTGTTTTATAATTATCGTCTCACATATATTTTTCTTGTTCGTGTAGAATAGTTTTATTGTGTTATCGTATATATATTAATATAACAGGTTTGATGTTAAACCCCCGCCTTAGCCTCGTCACTACTTCGCCGAGGTTAGGCTCGGCACTTACTCAGTATATGGGGTCAGTTGTATTGATACTACACTCTGTGCTCTTTTGCACAGATTCAAGTATTAATCAGCGGTAGAGGATTACAGGACGACCATCCAATTCGTTTGGATACACGAGGTACATCTGCCGGCGTTCGCAGATTCCGAGAGTCTTCTCCTATTATTATTTACATTGTTTTATTATATTCAGAACAGTTACACTACTTCTTTCGGCCATTATTTGTAGTATTCTTTAGTAGTTCGTGAATTGTGACACCAGACCCTGGGGTAGTCTTAGAGTTGTTTACATAATTAGTTCGTGATTCGTTTTATTTAAATGATTATTGTTATCATTTTATTTTATTTTGTATAAATTCCAATTAATTAGGCTCAATTGGAATTTATTTATTTATGCTCAAGTAATTAATCAAGGAAATTAGTTAATCGACTTCTAACATTGGCTTGCTTAGCAAGTGTGGTGTTAGGCGCCATCACGATCCCTGAGGTTGGGAATTTGGGTCGTGACAGGTCAACAGGTTGTGTTGTTGCCGGGAAAAAGGAGATCACTAGGTTATGCCAGTGTCAGGAAATGATGAACATGTTATGCTGTTGTCAGGAAAAGATCACCAGGTTATGCCGGTGTCTGGAAAGGTCAATAGGTTATGTTGTTGCCTGGGGAAAAGGAGATCACTGGGTTATGCCAGTGTCAGGAGATGATCAACAGGTTATGCTGTTGTCAGAAAGATCACCAGGTTATGCCGGTGTCTGGAAGGTCAACATGTTATGATGTTGCCTGAGGAAAATAGATCACTGGGATATGCCAGTGTCAGGAGATGATCAACAGGTTATGCTGTTGTCAGAAAGATCACCAAGTTATGTCGGTGTCTGCTAGGGAGTGGGACCTTATGTTGGAAGAATCATCGGGTTATGCCGGCATCAACTAGGGAGTGGAGACCCTATGTTGGCATCAACTAAGGAATGTAATATCCTATATTGGCATCGAGTTATGTCGGCATCGGGTTATGCTGGCATCAACTAGGGAATGGAAACCCTATGTTGGCATCAATTAAGGAATGTAATATCCTATGTTGGCATCGAGTTATGTCGGCATCAGGTTATTGTGGCATCAACTAGGGAATTGATACCCTATGTTGGCATCAACTAAGGAATGGAATATCCTCTATTGGCATCGAGTCATGTCGGCATCAGGTTATGCTGGCATCAACTAGGGAATGGAGACCCTATGTTGGCATCAACTATGGAATGGAATATCTTATGTTGGCATCGAGCTATGTCGGCATCAGTTTATGCTGGCATCAACTAGGGAATGGAGACCCTATGTTGGCATCAACTATGGAATGGAATATCTTATGTTGGCATCGAGCTATGTCGGCATCAGTTTATGCTGGCATCAACTAGGGAATGGAGACCCTATGTTGGCATCAACTATGGAATGGAATATCTTATGTTGGCATCGAGCTATGTCGGCATCAGTTTATGCTGGCATCAACTAGGGAATGGAGACCTTATGTTGGTATCAACTAAGGAATGGAATATCCTATGTTGGCATCGAGTTATGTTAACATCAGGTTATGATGGCATCAACTAAGGAATGGAATATCCTATGCTGGCATCGAGTTATGTCGACATCAGGTTATGTTGGCATCAACTAGGGAGTGGAGACCCTATGGTTGCATCAACTAAGGAATGGAATATCCTATGTTGGAAAATAAAATCAACTAGGAATTATATACCCTATGTTGGAAAAATCATCAACTAGGGAGTGTATACCCTATGTTGGCATCAACTAGGGAGTGTATATCCTATGTTGGAAAATAAAATCAACTAGGGATTGTATACCCTATGTTGGAAAATAAAATCAACTAGGGATTGTATACCCTTTGTTGGAAAAATCATCTACTAACGAGTGTATACTTTATGTTGGCCTCAACTAGGGAGTGTATACCCTATGTCGGAAAAATCATCAACTAGGGAGTGCATACCCTATTTTGGAAAAATCATCAACTAAGGAGTGTATACCTTATGTTGGCGTCAACTAGGGAGTGTATACCCTATGTCGGAAAAATCACCAACTAAGGAGTGTATACCTTATGTTGGCATCAACTAGGGAGTGTATACCCTATATCGGAAAAATCATTAACTAGGGAGTGTATACCCTATGTCGGAAAAATCATCAACTAGGGAGTGTATACCCTATGTTGGAAAAGGTGTAGTTGGGGATTGGAGGCCCTATACTACTTTAGGTTTGAATCATTTTCAACTTCGGTTCTCCTTTTTTCTTTCCTTTTTCTCTTTTTCCTTTCTTTCTCTTTTTTTATTATTTGTTTTTTATTTTTATGCACGCGGGAAAAGATTTTTGGAAGAAACTTCCCTTTCTTTAGAGTCAATGATGCAGAGCTCCTTCTAGATCTTGCGCAATTCCTTTTGGTTGCACCTGCTTTTTGCACGGTTGCTTTTGAGTTGCACCTGTTTCAGATTTTCAAACAAAGAACAATTTGTTAGTTTGAAACGGTGGTTGGTTTTGCGGCCTTGATTTTCAACTGCTTGATCTCAGTTCTTTTGACGAAGATCTCAACCACTTGCTTGCTTGATGGGGATTGGGTTTCATCTCTAATCCTAGGGACCTTGGCTTTCCATATTTTACCATGGAGATCGGTCACGTGGGATCCAATATTTTTGTTTTGCCTTTGTAGGCCTTTCACTTGCTTTTCTTTTGGATTTCCAGAGTATCGGGGGGAGTTTTGGCCCCTCAAATTCTGTTGCAACGATTAGTCGCGGGACTTAACCTTTCCAACTTTATTTCGCCTTTATTGGCCTTTCATTTCTGACTTTTCTTCCAACTTTAACTTTAGGGCATTTGGAATATTTCGGCTTTTCAAACATTGCCGAGATGGTTAGCCATGTGGGACTCAACCTTTCACTTCATTCGCCTTTATAGGCACTTCAATTTGATTTTTTCCTTTCAAGGGTTTTTGAGTTTGAAGCATCGGCTGCTATGGCCAGTCGAGATCGACTCGATGCCCCTGCCGAGGCTGGGTGCCTTTTGCATATTAGCCCGTGTCATTTGAGAGACCTGTAAATCAGTCTTGCCATCCTTTCTTTGCTTTAGTTTAGGAACAGAGTTAGACCGAAAGGGATTCAAAAGAAAAATAAATGACAGAATGGACAATGAATTTAAACAAGAGGTGTCCCTTTCGGGGAAAGGAAAGAAGGACTTATCTGGAGTGCATGCAGACTAATGAACATGACATGCCTTTTGGATTGGATGCCTGATCTGTGTAAACCGTACGACTCTCAGAAATTCATCACAACTATTACCTCGAGATTGAGAAACCTTGCCCCGGACCGTTTCCATGTCAGTGACCAATTATCCTCTTTTCAATCAGTGGTTCCCTTTGCGGGTTTTCACCGACTAACCTCTCGCATTTCTCTTCTTACCGTCGCCTCACGGTGCCCGTGTGGGTTTTCACCGATGAGACTCTCTCACTTTCATTTCTCTTCTTACCGTCGCCTCACGGTGCCCGTGTGGATTTTCACCGATAAGACTCTCTCATTTCAATTTCTCTCATTTGCTTGTATTAGATCCAAAAAACTGTATCCTCCAATTTTGGACATCTTTGCCGATTGATCGGAAGGACTTGAACATGATTTGGGGTAAAAAGAATTTGGACTGAATTACAACTTTGGAACCTTTCAGGCGAAAACATCGCTGAACCATTATAACTTCTGCCCCAGTTTCACTTTTGGGGAAATTTGGAATTTTATTTTGGTGTCACTGAACCCCAGGGAGAGGCTGCCTACGTATCCTTTCGGAATCAAGTCAAACGTAGTTCAGGGAACTTTTTTTTTATTTTTTTGATTTTTGTTTTGTTTTTCCTCTATTTTGTTTTGTTTTCTCTTTTCTTTTTTCCTTTTTTTTGTTCTCTTTTTTTTCATTTCATCATTTTTTTTTGTTTCTTTTTCCTCTTTCTTTTTCATTTTCATTTTTCATTTTTTTTTCTTTTTTATTTTTCAATTTTTTTCCTTTTGTTTTCCAATAACACTTTCAGGTTCCAAAGAGGGTAATCAAAGAAGAGTAACCATCTCAAAGGGTTTGCAAAAAGGGTTAATGGTGTTTGGGTAGCGAGAATGAAAGCCTTTGTCATCCCAACCGGAGAACATTTCATGTTACATGGAGGATAGTACCTTTTAAATGCACCTGCGTTGACAGTTATTTCAGGGATATTTTCTTCGAGCCCCAAGTATAACGCACTCTTTTGGCAGTACTCTGGTTCCAATGCATGGACCTTTCCAATCTGAACCAATTTTTTTTTTGCTGTTTCGATTCATTGTTTTATTTCCTTGACCTAACTTCATTTGCTTTCTGATTCTTGATTCATTATTTCAAAGTCTGACAGCGTTTTAGGATCTTTTGACTGCACCTGCGTTGACAGTTGTTTCAGGGACATTTTCTTTGATGTATCCCAAGTACAAACGCACTCTTTTGGCAGTAGTACTGTATGGACCTTTTCAATCTGAATCAATTTTCCTTTGGTTGTTCCGATTCATGGTTTTACTTCCTTAACCCAACTTCATTTGCATTATGATTCTTGATTCATTATTTCGAGGTCTGACAGCATTTTAGGATCTGGGCATGAAGTTCGCAAGCATGTCATGTTATTGAAATCTGCATTTAAACAGAACTAAAAGTAGAGTAAGAAAAGAGACATTCTTGGAAAATGAAATATTAATTCCATTTGATGATCTTTTTTGATTTTTTTTGAATTTTCTTTTTGATTTTTTTTAACAAAGATAGAAGGGTTTACATCGGAAAGTAAGACAATAAAGTAAAACATCTGGATCACACCCTGAGATAATCCGGACGCAGAAAGGATAGCAAGACTGGCTACCGAGACTCCCATCTGATGGGGGAAACTTTCAGGCTTGGCGACCATTTGTTAGCTTTTCTTCTGTCTCGGCAATGGTTGCAATGGCTTTCAGTGCCGGATCAAATTCTTTATCTTCAAAAATCATTCCGACCACTAGCCCAGTGTGAGCAAGCAGTGAATTGTTCATTATATTAGGGTCTTCTTCATCCCTAAGCATTATTGTCTAGACCTCGATGAAGTCTTCCACTACTCTTTTAAGAGTCCAACAATCTTCAGTGTCATGCCCCACTGCTCCTGAGTGGTATTCACATCTAGCATCAGCTCGGTGCAAGGGGGACTCGGGGTTCGGTCGGGTTGGGGCCACTGGCTGCAGCAAACCTATCCTGACCAACTTTTGAAACAAGCTAGAGTATGATTCACCAATAGGGATGAAATGATTCTTTTTGAAAGGCTCTCTTGGGCGAGGATTGTATTGAGAAACATTTGATTGGGGATCATATGGAGCTTGATAAGGATGGACATTTCTGGAAAGTGGAGCTCGGTTTTAGGTATAATGTTGTGGTCGGGGATGCGGCTGAGCGTTCATTACTGCATAGGGGAGGGGGGACATAGCATAGGCTGCTTCCTGATGATGATAATAGTGTTGTGAAGCTCTGGGAAATGGGCCTGGATATTCCCGAGGTCGTCGAGAATTCCTAGGGCCTGAAGCCATCATGGCTCCCTCTTCTCTCCTGTTTCTGTTCATCAAACCCTCGGAACCACTGAACGGCCTGTGATGTGGCCTTAAAAGCAGATTGACTCAAGATTCGACCGTTTTCAAACCATTTTCGACCATCTCCCCAATTTTGATAGCTTCAGTGAACGGTCTACCCATAGCAGACATCATGTTCTAGAAGTAGTCAGCCTCTTGGGCCTGTAGGAAGACCGTAACCATTTCTGTTTTGTCCATGTGAGGCTTTACCCTGGCAGCTTGATCGCACCATTTGACAGCATATTCGCGGAAGCTTTCCGCAGTTTTCTTTTTCAAATTGGACAGAGAGTTCCTGTCAGGAGCAATGTCCACATTATACTGGAACTGGCGGACAAAGTCTCGGGCCAAATCGTCCCACACATGCCAATGCGTAATTTCTTAATCCACGTACCATTCAGAAGCGATGCCGGTGAGTCTTTCTCCGAAGTAGGCCATTAGCAACTCATCTTTTCCACCAGCACCTCTCAGTTGGTTACAATATCGTTTCAAGTGAGCAATCGGGTCTCTGTGCCCGTCATATTTTTCAAACTTTGGCGTCTTGAAACCAACTGGCATGTGAACATGTGGAAACATGCATAAATCGGAGTAGGAGAGACTCTTCTGACCACTCAAACCCTGTATGTTCTTTAAGCTTTGCTCTAGGCTTCTCATCTTCCGGGCCATTTCTTCCAGCTCGGGATTTCTCATTGTTCTTTCCTGACCCATGGGAGACTCATATTGCAGGTGCTGAGGGTAAGAGTTTGGCTTGGGCACTGTTGGTTGTGTCGTGGTGAAGATTGGTGATGCAGCGAACATTGCTGGTGGTGCCCTTGAATCTGGCGTCTGGGGTGATCCACAGACGGTGCCATTAGGCGGCATTGGAGGGCGCCCACATGGGAAGAGTGAGTTTGGCACAAGGATGTTGGAAAGCCCATCTGAACTGGGAATCAACTCAGGAAAATCAGGAATTACACTTGGCGGTTCCCTACCGTTAGACCAGGCGTCCCACATTTCTAACATGCGGCGACGCAACATTCTATTTTCTTCAGCAGTCGCTGATTCTGACTGCGGAATAGCCGACGCCGGGCTACCCTCAGGACCGATGATCGGTAGATTTCTTGGGGAGGCCATCTCTGTCTTTAGAACTTGTAAAGGACGAGAAGTCAGACTACCAACAAAAACAACCACCTAAATATGACTTGTCTTATTTGCACACACAACAACCTGGCTAGTTGGAGACATTTAACACATAGGAAATCGCATATTGGCATGCAATGCACCTAACAGTTAAATGTTTCTACCATGTGTTTGAATGGTTGCGTGTTTCATCCCGGCCTTTAAATGTATCTTTCCAATTTTGTCTCTCCCTTTTTTTTCGTATCTCGATTTCTTTTTTTTCTTTCTCTTTTTGTTATTTTGCTATTTGTTTTTCACAGTTATTTCGTCACTCTTTTCTTTCTTCTCTTTTTTTTCGCTGTTTTGCGCTCTTTTATTTTTCACTATTTTCTTTATTTTTCACTCAATTTTCTTTCTCTCTTTCCTTTTTATTTTCTTATTTATTTATTTTTCACTCAATTTGTCTATGGCTATGATCGAATACGATGGGGATTGCCAACGTATCATGACGCCGCATGAATCAGATCTTGCGTAGTTTGGGAAGATTGAGAATGGAGTAAATAAAGCTAACTCTTTTTTTTTTTTGAATTTCGTTTATTTTATTTATTTATTTTTGAAGTTTTGAAAGAAAGGCTTTAAAAGAATAAAGAAAATATCTTTGGCTCTTTTTTGATGTTTTGATTGAAATACTTGAAAGAAAGACTTCTAAAAAGCAAGAAACTATTTTTTGGATTTTGATTTGTATTATTTTTCGCTTTTTTTTTCTTTCTTTTTTTTTTTGTGAATTTTTGTGAATTTTTGAGAAAAATACTTCAAGATAAAGGAAACTTATATTTTGGATTATGATTTTTCATTGATTTCGTTTTTTTTTTTTTTTTTTTTTTGCAATTTTTTAAAATGAAAACTTCCAAAGAATAAATAATATTTTTTTGATTTTTTTCTCTTTGATTTGATTTTTTTTTTCTTTTAATTTCTAGGGAAAAGACTTCCAAAAATGTTGGAAATATTTTTTTTTGAATTTTGATTGATTTGTTTTTTGAATGAAAGACTTCTAAAACTTCTTTTCCTTTTGTTTTGAACTTTGGGAATTTCAAAAGTAATAAAAGAAAATATTTTGTTTAATTTCCAATCGATTTGTCCCTTCTTTTTGTTTTAAGAAGAAAGAAAGTATTTTTGAATTTTGAATGTTGTCTCTAAATTTCAAAAGAGGAACTTTAAGGAAAGACTTCTTAAGAGGCAAATAATATTTTTTTGAATTTTTGTTTCTGATTTTTTGGAAGAAAGACTTCTAAAGAGGAAAGAAAATATTTGTTTTTGAATTTTTGATTTTGCTTTTATTTTTTTTTTGGATTTTCGAGAAAAAAACTTCTAAAAACGTTAGAAAAATATAGTTTTTGTTTTCTTTTTATTTTTTGAAGACTTCTACAAAAAAAATATTTCAATTATTCCGAGTTTTCTTTTTTCGGAAGCACATTTCTTGAAGAAAATCGAAAATATCTTTGGACTTCAACTTTTAAATTTTTAATGACATTTGCGAAAGAAGTTTTCTAAAGAAGTAAAGGATTTTTTTTTCTTTTTGTTTTATGATCTTTTTTTTTATTTTTTGGGAAAAATACTTCTGGAAAAAGGAAAAATATTTTTTGATTTGAATGATTATTTTACTTAGTTTTTGTTTTTGTTTTGGAATGAAAGATTTCAAAAAAGAAGGAAATAATTTTTTGGGTTTTAAAAATCTCTTCCTTTTTCTTATTTGTTTGGGATTTTCAAAGGAGGTATTTAAAGAATTTTTTTTTTTTGATTTTTTAAACATTTGGGCCAGAACCGATGAGGTTTTCCTACGTATCTCACATCCGGTGAGAATCAGACCCGCGTAGTCCGGTCAGTTTTGACATAACCAGGAAAACAGGATATTAACTTATTTTCATTTTTGAAATACGTTTTCTTTTGTTTGAAATAAATTTTTTCTCTTACTCTTTTTTTTCGAAAATTTTGGCAGAGTTTCGAGGTATTTTCCAAATATCAGGGTTTTCATAATCGGGTGATTTTTCTATTATACCTCACTCTTGGTTTTTTTTTCCTTACCCGATCAACGTACAAGCCGAGATAAATAATATGCACATAGCAGGTAGGATGCGTCAGGATGGTCTTTTTATTTCGGGTACACCTGTCCTAGACGGACTCAACCCCTGTGTTGAGTCCCCTAAGTCAAAAATGCATGTGATGCAGATAATCGTTCCTACTAGGGATCCGGCATGAGGTTTTGTCATTCTAGGGTTAAACCTGAGGTTTTTGTTCTAGACTTGGTTTACCTGAGCGGTCAACTCAAGTCGGGGTGGGAGCGACGTACCGGTAGCACGAATGGTTATCCGGCCTAGTGGCTAGTCCATCCCCGTTCTTACTTGGTATGACCTCTAACAGAAAAGCGGGCCACGCGAACGTGTGCACCAATTTTTAGAAGACTCAAAAGGGAGGCGTAAGAAGATAGTTTAAAGACAATTCAAACAAATATCAAAGCGGTAAATAAATAACATTTAGCACATTGAGCGCACAAAAATACAGTAATATCACAATTTAACAAAGCCAAGTAAAATCACATAAAAATGTCGAATTCTTGAACCTTGAACCAGAGATTCTGGGTTCGTCCCCAGCAGAGTCGCCAGAGCTGTCACACCTCTTTTTTCACCCGGTAAGGGTAATAAGCGAGTTTTTCAACTTTAAGTGACATTATTCGATTTTGGGATTTTTTTTTTTTTTTATTCAGAGTCGCCACCCGGATTTTTTACAGGGTTTCGGGACACCATTTATTTGTTAAAATCCCAAACCGAGGAATTTTGACTTTATTTAAATATTCTGCGAACCAAAACTGGGTAAGGAATTCTATTACCCGGGAGAAAGTGTTAGGCATTCCCGAGTTCCGTGTTCCTCGCACGGTCGCTTAATGATTAAACTTGGCCTAAATTGTTTGATTACTGATTTTAGTACCTAAGTGCATTTTATATTTTTACCGCTTTTATTACTCGATTAATAGTACTTAAAGAATTATCTTAAGACGAGTGACGTGTACGTATACTCGTTTAATTTTGGTGCTTCAAAAATCGTGTCACGCGTACGTGTACACAATTCACGATATTTGGTTTATTTAAGAAAAATAGTCAAAGTAGCGTGAACGCGTACCTTGGGTTTATTTGAAAATCGAGATCACGTCACGCGAACATGTACGCAATCACGATAGTAGTTTAAAATCCTCTCCTAAAAGCATTTCTACGAATATTCGTTTTCTAAATCGTATTTGCGTCACGCGAACGTGTACACAATTAAAAATATTCATTACTAATAAGATTATTCATTCAAAGTTACACAAACATATACTTTGATTTATTTTGAAAAAATCGTAATTATGTCACGCGAACGTGTACATAATCACGATAATTTGATAAATTAAGATATCCTGCAGCCTCAAAATATCTGTTCCCATATTTCCGCACAAAATTTGAATTTTTCAACGAAATGCAAAAATGAATTCAGCTAATTTAAAAGCATAAAGGACAAATGATTAAGAGGAAAAAATTAACAATGGGAATCAGAAATGAGAAAAAAAGCTTTTAATCAGAAATGAGAAAACATAGTCGAAACAAGATTATTCTACTGGCCAAATATCAAAATCAATCAAACTAACTCAAACAATCATATGACCATAAGATATTAACTTCTAGCATGGACATCTCAAATAATAATAAAGAGCAAGTTTAGGCATAATAGAAATAATAGAGTAAGATGGACCTTTAGGCTTCTTCTATAGATTCAAACAACGATTGTACAACATCAACAATGAATTCAGCAACTAAACTCAACGAAACGCCCCGAACGCGCCGGAGAAGACTCGAATAGAGCCTTTCGGAGTTGCAAAAGGAAGCTTGCCGGTTCGACTCGAATCTGTGGTGGAGTTTTGGACGATTTCGAAACTGTTTTTAGAAGAAGAAAATAGGACATAGCTGCTGCATTTTTTGTCCGGGTTTTGGGACTGTTTGGTGTTGATTTTCAGCCGGGTTTTGATTAGAATTTTTGGACTATTTTTGGATGAACTTGGAAGCTGCGTTTTCATGGAGATGGATAAATGATTTTAAGAAGAAGAAGAAGAAGTGAAGTTGTTTTTCCCTCGTCTCGTTTCAGATCCGTTTTCCCTTCCCCATGTCTGTTTTTCTCGTCCCTCTCTCTTTGTATCTTTGTTTTTTATTTTTATTTTTGCTTTTGTGTATTTGTGACCACATTTGGAGAGTGATGATTCCCTCAATCATTGAAGGAAATGCTTATTCATACAAGGAAATAAAATCAGAAAGGGGGGTTCCAAAGAGCTGCGTCATTTTCTCCAAGAGCTGGGTCTGATCCATTTGTGTATAAGTCCCTTTTTTTGTTTTAATAGAAGAGAGAAATGATTTAGGGTTGTAATGTGGGGAATTTGGTTGGGCCTGGGATTTTGGGCCCTGAAATTGGGCCAATTTGGAACAAGGACAAATTTTATCTTTCAAAATTAGTCATCTTACTACTAATTAAATTTCTTTTATCAAAATTACCTAATTAACATTTTAACTAATTAAATAAACTAATTGATTAAGCTAATGTATATTTTTTGTGATTTTTATATATTAATCTATCAATTAAGAGTAATTAATTTCTAATATTTAAATTAAACCTAAGATGACATGCAATAAAAAATGTGACAATTTTTATGATTTTTCTATAATTTTATAATATTGAACCTACATGAAATGGAAATAAGTAAAGAAAAACTCCTAAAATTTATTAAAATGATTTTTTGGTCTATTTTTAGGAGTTATTCCCATGTGGGGCAAAAATTGGGTGTTCACACCCTTGAGCGTACAACTCAAGGGGGAAGGCACAGTACCGTCGACTGCACCGCTGATCGACTAGTTTTACCGCAAATAAGTCTTTCCGAATTTAGGGGTGATATAAAATAGGAAAGGCGCAACCACTCATCAAGCGTTGCTATAGGATTTGTTTTGGCACGAGTTGAGTATGATGTTGAGCATGATTATGCAATAAGCAGTAAAGGCATGTAGTCATGTATTTGCACGTTGTGAAAGCATTAAATACAATAGTTGCAATTGAAAGCGATTACAAAGGAAAACAAGGAAACATGTTAGTTTGCTTTTGAGAAAGGTCAAATTCTTGAAAGAAATAAACAGTTAATGGCACATAAAAGGGGAAAGGGAAGAGGTGCAAATTCACAAAGTAGTTTGAAATGGTAAAAGCCTAGAAATCTCCCCAGCATAGTCGTCATGTTGTCACGCCTCCCTTTTTAACTCCTCCTTTCGGATCGGTCAGAGTTCTTGACATTATTGGGATAACTCGTTTCTTTTTGGGAAAGGGGTATGCAAGGAATCGGAGAGCCGCCACCTAACGGATTAAGGTGCGTTAGAGTACCTACTAAGAGTCATTTACAAACATAAATTTGGATAACCAGAGATAGGGTAAGGGCTTGTAATTACTCCAAGGGGGAAGGTGTTAGGAACCCCTCAGAATCCACAACTGTGGTTCCCAGCCAAACAACTTTGTGAATTTAGGTAAGTAGCAAATAAGTAGTTAAAGCTTAAGCAAGTAAAGAGTATTGAAGAGATTTGCAGTCCAAGCACACATGTGTAATGAAGAGTTTGAAAAGATTAAAGTCTAAGTATGTGTATAAGGTTTTTGAAAGGTTTACATTCTAAGCACATATGCGTAATAAAATTTAAAGTCTAAGCACATATATGAAGGATAGGGGATTCCTAGGTTATTTATCCTATAGGATCACATCAGTACAATGTCAGGTAATCACTCCTAAGAAAAGGGCCTACACGCGTAATTAGCGCACCGGTCATCATATCCATATCTACCCATTCCCACCCCTTAGCGGTTATTTAAGCGAATTTTAATTAATGACCTCTATTGCGTGCTGTAACCCGTCCCTTCTTAATGGCCCTGTAGGAATTTAGGACCTCTACCTATAGGCAATTCTAAATAGAATCCTAAGGTTTAAAGGAGAAAATACTAAGGCGACAAGCAATAACACTTAGGACTGTAGCAATACAGCAGGAAAGAGCAAATAAAGGGGCTCAAGTTTACCTCCACAGATAATGCACGTAAACAGCACGAGTCAAACACAAATAAAGGTAATATTATTAAACAGGATCCTAAGGCATGATGTCTAGGTGAGTATCAGGACATAAGAGATATGAAGATTTATTTTTCTAACTAAGAAACAAGGGCCTAACCAATTTGCCTACTGATTTTAAGTCTGTTAAGCATTAAGCAACTAACACAAAAGAGGCAGTTTCCAGTTTTAGGAGTTTTAATCACCTAAGGCTTGCCTAGGCATTGGACAGTGTACGGTAGTTACCATAATTATTAAGGTTATTCTCTATTATAAATTGTTTTACTCAAACATGTTGTTCTAGGTGTTAAAGGATACGAAATTATTACTAGTTTGTTAAGGGAACAGGGTGAGACTATTTTATATCTTTATTATGCATTGATAATTTAACTAAGTGTGATTGAGTGAGTATGTATGAAGTCATAAAACATAATATATAGCACGCACAGAATGCAGAGTGACTTGCATGCAAAATTCCTAGGCAGAGTTTTCGATACACAACATGATTGCAGAGTTTCCTGGAGCAGGATTTCTAAATGCATAGAAATTTACAGATTTATTAGACTTGATTTGCGTGAGTAGTAGTTTATATGTTATCATTTATCCTAGGGACAGGATTTCTAAGCGATAGTGAGCATACCACATGAGATGCTGAAACAGTATAAAAGACCTAAAGCATGGTATCTAATGTGCGTGTATAAGGCAGAGTGATTTATATGCAAAATTCCTAAAAGCATGATTTCTAGATGCTCAACAGTTTAAAGCATTAGACATGGTCTCAAAATATGCATAAGTAACAGTTTGCGTCAATGTTGTCATTTATCCTAGAGACAGGATTAAATGATAAAACAATAGTGCTAGAAATGAAATGTTGAAAACGGTATACATGGAACCTAGGGAGGCATGGCATCTAATGCATGATATGCTTTGCACATATGAGTCCTAAACATGAATTCTGTTGCGCACAAAAGAAATGTAAACCTAAGAGCATGGTTTCTACCCTTAGATGTAACATGCATAGTTACCCCTTCCCTTTTTCACTATCCATCCCCAATATTCATTTACAATAAATCATTACAAACCATTATTGAATGAATTACATAAATAGATAAGAAAATAAGAAGCTATACTATAGGGAGCCTACCAATAGGCCCAAATTTCCAGAGTTCTAATGCCAAGTGGTGTTTCACAGCCTTTCACATAATCCGGGTGTGTCAGAGTTCCATAAGGACCTCAAGGGATCCCGGGCAGTGCTCACACCCTGATTTCATAACCATGATTGAGTAAGTGCATGTGTGGAAGAGCCAGCTCTAATGTATCAGAGTTCATAGGGATCTCAAAGAAGTCACACATTAGAGGGGCAGAACTTAGATGTCTAAGAGTATAGTGAGAGTGCTTGACATAGTTTTGAAAAATATTTGAGTATGAAAATAGTTTAAACAAGAAAGACTGGTTTGAAATGTGTTTGGAAAAAACAATAGAGAAACAATTTGAAAAGAGTAGGATAATCAGAATAAATAGCATACCAATCTCAGGATCAGAACAGGTTTAGTAGGACACATAGAACAAAGAACTGAGACAAGTTCAGCAACCACAAACATGGTGATGAGGAATTGAGGAAAAGTATAGAGCATATAAGGGTAAGAACATAGTAGGCAGAGTCACACATAGGTTCAGAATCAAAGAAATCCTAAGGGCTCCGGGGATTAAGGTAGCATACATTTCAAACTTACACAGGAAAGCTTAGGCTAGTAATCAGAGAAGCATAATTGAAGTAGAATCTAAAAGGGATACAAACATGCTAAGTCTAAGGGAGGGGATACATAACGTGCAAAGGGAATAACAAGGCAACCAAGTTAAGTACAAACTTCACAGCAGGACCACAAGCAAAAATATACTAGAAATAGGACAAATTGAAATTAGGACATACCAGTATAGAAGAGGGCACACACAGAATGAAGAACCAAAGAGTATAGTAGCCAAAGACGAGAGAGAAGAAGAGAACTTTGTGTAAAAGAGAGTTTTTTTTAACAATCTGTTCGTGTCTGTGCTAATGAAAGATCCAGGCACTTATAGTTCGAAAATAGGTAGCCAAATAAGGTAAAAATAATAATTCAGCAGTAATTGTAGAAATATGTGTCAATTAGAATCAAATTAGTATAAGGACTTCCTTTAATTAAGGAGTTAAAATTCAAACGGTAACAAGCAATGATAAATAAGGAATGAAATCACATAAGGAAACAAGCATAAGTATAATACAACAATATCACATGTAAATGAGACTAGATTCAGAATATTCTAATTAAGGAGAGTGTCTAAGAATCAACTTGACAGTATAATTAACCACAAAATAAGGCAAGAGTTATTTAGAGGTTAAAATCAGTAGAGTATACCAATCACAAGGGAATCAGGGATTCCATTAAAAGATAACACTGACCAAAAGAAAATATCACAACTGAACGAAGCAGTCATAACATAAACAAGGACAGTGCAAAAGAATTTGAATTAAGAGAAGGTACTAATGAGAGGGAATACCACAAATTGCTGCAGACAAACGAGGCAAATAACATTGTAGGGTAAAATCAGCAACCTAATTATCATAGCAGAGTAAAAAATCACTTAGAACTAGAACACAGTATGAATCAACAGAGTAAACATGATATAGGAAGAAGAAGTGAAGAGTCAGAAACCCTAATAGGCAAAAATAGGGTAAAAATCACAAAATCACAGAGTTTTCATGAGAAAACATACAGATTGGCAGGTTAATTAAACATATGACCAAAGACATACTTAGAATCTAGGATTAAAACCGTGAACTTAGGGTTTTAATTAAAATAGGTCAAACAAAGAGGAAAAGATCAAATAAACGATTAAACATAATGAAGATCATAGGATAATACCAAAAAATTAGAAAGAAAATCGTTTTGAGAAGGGGTTTAAGAACCCTAGTTTTGAGGAAGAAGAGTCGTTCTAAGAAAATCGAAAAACTTTTAAGGAAAACAACAGAATAAGTCGTAATATGCCCGGATCCATTACAGATCTAAGAAAATCAAGGGCTAGTAGTTAGGGTTTCATGGAGATGACCCAAGGAGAAGGAGAAACAACTTAGAAACCACTAGTTCTACCGGAAACAGTAGAATCTTACTCGGACGTCCATGGATGGACGGAGAATGGCATGAAGAACCCTTGGGAGGTGAGTGAACCGCATTCCGGTTCCCTTGAAGGCTTCAAGGTAGCAATACCCGGTGTAGGAAGAGAGTCATGAAGCTAGGAGGGTGGTGAGACCACCATTATTTCCGGCAAGGCGACGACAGGTGAGAGCTTTGGTTAGCAGAGAGAGTTGAGAGAGATGAGAGAGATGAGATATGTAACGGTGGAGGAGATAGAGAGAAATGATAGGGGAAGGGGGAGATCATTAGGTTAAATTAGGAAAGGGGGGACCTGGACATGATAATTATTCTCCAAATCTTCAATGCATGAACAATGGATGCCAACTCTAAGTCATGGACATGATAATTATTC